>JAFFZH010012961.1:7849-19355 GCA_018420115.1 Euura saliciscinereae
GGGGGGGGGGGGGGGGGGGGGGGGGGGAGTCACCGAAAATGTGTCGTTTTGTGACATGGGGAATTTCGGAATTTCAATTTTTCTTCAATATTCAGTCAAAAAACCCTGTCTCAAATTTGAAAAGCCCGCGCGTTTGTTTCATTAAGTCCTAGTATTCATCTAGTCCCAAGTTTTGGATGTGCAATCACAGTACTAATCAAGATACTTAATAAAAGCCTTAATTTGGGAAAAAAAGAGTTTTTAATGCGTTTTTTTTTTTATTACTGAGGGGGGGTATGTGAAAGTTTTGTGACGTCACTTTGGGGAGGGAGGGGGTCCAAGCTTTGTGACTTGGTGTGACGTGGGGGGAGGGGGGTAAAAAAAGGCAGAATTCATGGTGACGTCATTTATGCACGGCCCCTTAACTCCTTTCATTCATACAGTTCAAAATTCTTCAATAGATTAAGATAATATAAATGCGCCCTGTCTTCAATCAATTTTGTTAATTAATATAATTTTCCGAAGGGTGAACCACTCCGAAAAATGGCGTACACCAGACTTCAAGACTTCACGGGACTTCAGGGCCTTCATGGGACTTCATGGGACTTCATGGGACTTCAGGGACTTCACGGACCATGGGACTTCAAGCGACTTCATGGGACTTCAAGGGACTTCACGGGACTTCACGGAACTTCACGGAACTTCAAGGACTTCACGGGACTTCACGAGACTTCGAGGGACTTCACGAGACTTCATGGGACTTCAAAGATTTCATGGGACTTCTGGGACTCAAGCACTGTTGTACACCGGACTTCGAGAGTGGTCCACCCCTCGTAATTTTCCTTCGAATAAATTCAATTTCAATATTTTCTTAGTCATTGTAATCGTTTCTTGTGTCAAAGAAGCAGTGTCAACTTATCTTTGACTAAATTTGTCTCATCAGGCACCGTAGTTATGTTGTATATCTTATGACTAGATTCTGTGTTATGTATATGATTATATAAATTATGCAGTGCAGAAAACTAGCAACTACCATACTAGCAAACTAGCAAGTTTCTTTTTATCTCGACCTAATGAAAGCTCACCCTACTGAAAAAGATATTGTAAAATATTACATGAAAAAATACATAATAAATTTCATAAAGTTATGACTGGATTGATGATATGAATTATCACGTGAATTAAGAATGTTGTAAATTATTATGTACTTTATCACATGGTTTTTGTTCTGACCATCACGTTGTACAAATACACATAATTTATCATCGAATTTATTGTGTGATGTTTTACATGACTTTTAGCTCTACGAGTTCCAACTTTTTTGAAGAAACTGAAATCAATCACAATCATATCAAAGCTTATGGACCTAAAACTTTGTTACATTACTATGAAGTACCGTAGCTCAAGCGGTAGCGTTACTGCTTCCAAATTCGAAGGACCACGGTTCGATCCCGACTCAGGTGTCCCCTTTTTTTACTATCATAAAATCTGATCATGTAAAACATCCTACGATAAATGAGATAATAAATTATGGGTATTTGTACAACATAATGGTTAGAACAAAAATCGTATGATAAAATACATAATAATTCGTATCAGGAATCCGGTCATAACTTTATAAAATTTATCATGTAATTTATTATGTACTTTTTCATGTAATATTTTAGAGGATGTTTTTCAGTAGGGCACGTTCTTGATAGCAGACAAGCTTTACCGTCGAATACATGAATAACCGGAAATGCGTAGTACCGGGAAGGATGCTGCTAGTGGTGTAACCCCGAGTGCAGGTTTACGTGCTAACTTTACATTGTAAAAGTTTATATACTCAGGCATTGGACGTTACTCGCACCGCTGCTTCGGAGGACTAACGCGATTGCAGTCACTCAAGTACAGTTGTTTTAGTGTTTTTTTTTATGCGTTGTTACGTCGAGCAATAAATTCTTTAAAAAAACGTCACAGCGAAGTGAAGTTAATTTAGAAAATGAAGGGAGAAAAACGCGTAGTGATAGCAAGTAGAATCACTCTTATAGATTTTCAAAGTTGAACAATCGACGAGGTTTAAATATTTTTTTACGGCACAGGCATTAAAAAGTCACTTTTTGACGCCTGTTTTCGTTCCGGCAAGTGGCACTTTATACCGCCAAGTTCAAAGTTGCGGTATAAAGTCTTTATTCCGCAACTTTGATGCGCATTCCGAAGTGCGCATGTCAACGTTGCGGAATAAAGTCTTTATACCGCAGGTTACCCCCTCTCTACTACCTTTTACAGCAGCTCCTCTACGCAGTTCGTGCGGAACTCAACTGGCGTCAAAGTGACTATTAATGCCTTTTCCGTAAAAAAAATTGTATGGGGCGCGCGCAGAAAGTAACTGTTCGGCAAGGTTATGTTTTTAGTACTCGCCGTTGCTTTACAAGGCTCCCCAAACAGTACTTTCTGCGCATGCCACATAAATATCTATTGTCCCGCCTTTGGTTGCACGGAATGTTTCTCGAAGCTGATAGGCTTGGGAGCAAACTGCGTCTTGAGATGCGAGGCAAAGTCCGCGATGCCTCTGGGAGGCGTCTGTGCGATTAGATTATAGGTTATCACGAGGTTCTTCATCGCGGAAATCAATGCCGCGTCTTAATCACCGTAGACGCGGAAGCAGCTTACCTCTACTCGGGACGTACATACGTACCCGTATTCGGTCCAACCCCTCCGCGGCATGACCCAGTTTACTGTATAATTATAACAGCCCTAACAATGCGATGGCTTAATTGCGATTGCGCTTCGTACTGTAACTCAGTTCGTTGAGTCTACGTCTCGCGGTACCTACTCCCAACTCGCGGAAGATCACGACGCCCGTCTATTCCCATAGATATTATAAACTCGGTCATGTGCGGGCGCGGAGATAATTTATCAAATTCAAAGCCGCATGTCGTAGACAAGCAATGTACTTATGGCAATCAGAACTGTACCAGCAGGAAGCCTAATTGCTGGATTTTAATTATGTGAACGACGAAAACGTCACGGAAAATTAGAGACCCGTGGCCCCTTCTATACCAACGTGAGTACGCGAACACCTGTTGTCACAAGCGAAAGAAAATAAGCAAACAATTCGAAAATAATTATATGGGTGACTCTCCTGAAGGACTTACCTTTGCAACAACCGAGTTTATTCCCGATAATCACACACATTTCTTAGATTTTCTTACCAGAATGTATCAGATCATAACATCTTGAGATGAGACTACTGCAGCTTTCATGACCCCTTTCTGGAATCCAAAGGAAAAAAAACGATCCCGGATCTTTTACAATAAAAATCGGAATTTTGTAACCCGCCTTGGAGCAGTGCCTCCTAGATCTAATTTGAAGTTTCATTTCCATCGTTTCAGACTTTTTTCTTACGAAAGATGTAAATTATCAACTTAAATAAATATTTCCGCCTCGGCTTCGTGCTGCCTTCAGACGAGCAGTGCGCAAAACGCTCGTTTGGCCTCTTGTATCGAAATATACTATTGTGTAGGTTTATATGTAAAAATATTGAGCATATGGCACCAACTCATCGTCGCGTTTTGAGCTTGGAAAGACTTCGCATGTCACATTGCGGACGGGAAATCATCACAATCGTTATTCCTCTGGCACCAGTAGAAGCCCACAGTATGGTAAAAACCTTGGACAAACTCGAGCTCATTTTAAGCGGTAGGTAATTACTTTGTATCACAGTAACCTGAAGGTAATCCAAAAGTTTAAGACTCAATTTTTTTTTCCAATTTCCGACCCCGAATAATGAGTCTTTTGGGAGAATCACGCTTAGAAATGACGACCTCAGGTTGCGATTGATTTTCAAAATGAAATATCGCGTAATTCAAATCTATCTGCTGCGGCTGCTCTTTGTATTTTAAGCCCTGGATACGAGCACGCAATATACGCTGCTCATTTGCATTTATACTGGACACTAACTCCTCGAAGGACGTCTGATAGTCGGACACCGCGTTAACTACAGTAGAGTTAGAGTACGTGGTCAGTCTGTAATTACAACACATTACCGACGTAACAAAGTTACTGCGCTTAATATCAGACTGGAAGATGCCATCAGTGTCGCTGTTGGGAATTTCGGAAATAATTATCAACCGCATCATTGTACGGTTTTGTCAGTCTGCTGATTTCTGCAGACCACTGAGGTATCAAATTAACTATTCATACACAATGCAAAGAGGACTTCATCTCATTCTGATGAAAGTTGATGTTACAGCTGGGTATTTATCTAGCTTGATGATCTCTGTGGAATTGTTGTAGATACCTAACCCGAGAGAGTACAACTTTCGAGTGAAACAACCACAGCCGTAGCCAAGGGATAGATATGAAAAGCTCGACCCTACTCAACCCTTCCCTAATCACTGGGCGTGTATTCTCTTCAGCAGGATCAGATTCGTAGTATCTCATTACCCACGAACTAAATTAGCATAAATAGTTGTAGGGAGAGAAGAGACGAGCTTCAGCAAAAAAAAAAAACACCTATGTGATTAATCGGCGTTAAAAAATAATAATAAATTGCACAGGGGGGGGGGGGGGGGGAGGAAAAAAAGCTCTCAGAAATATTTCCGAAGGTAAATGACACCGTGGTGTGCTCATAAAGAAGTAATTACACTAGAAACACGTTTTTCTTTTCTACCATTCTCTCTACTTAGACGGACATTTTATTTTCCAGAGTACTGAGCCACCGCAATAAAATGGACACTTCCTTTTAACGTAGACGTTTGTAGTTCTCACACGATAAAACGTGGTGTATCGAGTCAACGCATCGTCGAGGATGGAATAAAACTGCCATTCGACACGTCAGCGGGTTCTGACAACAGTTGAAGAAAATAATTATCGGCCATCGGGTTTCTTGAAACATTGCAATTTACGATATCATCTAGAGCCACGAGGCGGTTAACGAGGTGTTTACGAGAGTTTTTTTTTTTAATCGATCTTACCTCGAAGACAAGTCGCATAAAAATGCGGTGAAGAATTAACACTTGGTTGTCCCCGTGGGGCTTTTTGTAACACGGAGCTTTGATACCGACTCTCGTAATTATTCCCTGTGTCAAAGTGCCAAGATTGAAATTTTTCGGTGAAAAGGTATAACACGGAGCTTTTTTTTCTCTCACAGAATGTAG
The DNA here is from genome assembly GCA_018420115.1 of Euura saliciscinereae. Taxonomy (NCBI): domain Eukaryota; kingdom Metazoa; phylum Arthropoda; class Insecta; order Hymenoptera; family Tenthredinidae; genus Euura; species Euura saliciscinereae. The sequence goes on from JAFFZH010012961.1 coordinate 12,970, forward strand.
ATCGATGCGCTGAATGTGCTTCGAGAGAACAAAAGTCCTTATCTATAGGCAGGCTGCACAAGCGCCGAACATAATATCCTCTCGAAACGTGCGGAAACTGGGAAAGCCTTGATAGCGCCATCCGCCAAAGTCAAAGACTCAGACACCGGTGTCGGATTTTCGACGAACTCACAACACACGTATAGAGTGTCGATGAGAAATGTGGTACGATGGAAAAAATCAATCGCAAATAACGTTTCATTTTTCAACTTTCATTAAACAAACTTCATCAAACCTGTGCCGCTCGTGTGCTGTGCCGTACGTTTGAGTATATAGAATGTATATTGGACGGAATATGACGGAATGACTTCCACCCACTATGGCGGAATTGTTTCCAGACTACATTTCGCAGCCCAGACTGTGCACCGACGGTATAAATTAGTTCTGGAAATGAAACGTGTGTAGAAGACTTAAGAAAGTCGTTCTTTGACTAAGATTAAAGCCCTATCCGAGCTCAGTAATTAATTGGAACCCGAACAGGGCTTACGGCGGGAAATATGAACCGAAGAGTATTAAGTTATGATAAAATGTGATGACGAGAGTAATGGAATTCATTAAATCAAGGTTAAGCCGAGCTGAACAGGTTCTCGACGTCTCTACTCGAAGACGTATATAACTTATTTCGTTCGATACGTTGCCACGCGTAGGGAGCTCTGAACTTTATTCGACGTTGTAGATCACACGTCTTGACGCCCGGCGTCCCGTCGGACGCAGGAGTATATCATCCAGAGCTGCACGCGAGGAGTCTACTCATAATTTATAACACCGCACGGTAGTATACCTCGCTCGCAAAACAATTGCTAATTGAAAATACCAATTTATTTTACAAGGTAAGGCAGAAAAGTTTTCTAGCGCTATCAAGATTTACCTGTATCATCTATGCGGTCGAAGAGAGATGGGCGAAAGTGAGGTTGAAAGATACCCTTAAGGTTTCAATGAATTATGATCATCGTAGAAAAAATTATTAATACTCGTCAACTTTTTATACATTATTGTAGTATGATGAACAAATTGAACTACTGTTCTCGGATCAATAAATTACGCCTTCAAATAAATCCTTAAAATGTTGATATTTCTTCAATTGCGGATGCAGCCATTATTCCTGATTCATGATCATAGGTCTTGAAGCGGTTCGTTAACAGGAAATTCGTTCAAATACGTATCCTTAAAAATGTTTCAGTCGATTGCAGAGCTCGAGTCCAGCATCACCTTGATAAATGTGCCTCGCCGGACTTTTGGATGTTTTTGATATTGCAAACCATAAAATGTTGAATTCACAAACACAATATCGCTGGCGTGGAGTTACCGAAATTATATACATATATTCAACGGTTTTGTCCAGCGGTATACTGGATGCAGCTTCAGCCTCATATTGTTCGTCGCATTACTTTGTTGGCTATGCACGCAGTTGCGCGACCCAGTTTGCTTATCGAAATAGTTGTGTCCAAAGGCTTACACAGAACGACCAATAAAACGCGTTCATTGCGGTGTTCGCGGTCGTGGGAAACCAGGAACTTTCATGTTTCGAGCGAACATTGAATATTTGATTTCTTCCGATACATGTGTACAGGTCTACCCCCATTCCACAAACTCGAACTCAACGGTGTGTGAACAATTTCATTTACAACTTTTATGTACGGAATGTTCAATTTCGAGGTCTCGACTTTTCATTCATTTTAAGGGAAGAATTTAAACGTTCTACCTACGAATTTCAACCGATTATCTTCCGGGCTTCACAATTTCCAGGAATCCTTCAGTGCTTGGTTCCCCCAATCATCGTTGAGCTAGTATATCACCTCGAAGAAGAGGTTGACAATCGAAGCAACTAAATTGTAAGTTTTCATCCAGATTCGATACGACTCTACTTATACATTTATCGGGGTCGTACTTTTTCCTGTTTACTGACGCATTCCTGTCCGTTTTCTTACGTTCACCTACCGCTTGGTAATCGAATCTCATGGGATTCAAATGATTCGAGTGATCGGGCGTCACATTCCCCAAGGTCCACGTCAACGGGGAGATAATATCCTCGAGGTAGAGCTCTGCTCCAGCTGGTGAGGTATCAACATTTTCTGATTACTCTCCAAGCACGTATCTGGGCAAAGAGAGTTTCACTTGCCGAATCCAAATTGATTCTGCCTCCTACACATCTCTTATTCCCTTCCCGCCTTCAATTCACTCCGTAATCGTTTTTCGTTCTATTTCAATGATTTGCGAGTCCAACTCTCTTCAATCTCGTGCACAAACCTTCAATCATAAAAGCACACGCACATCAAATTGTGTGAAACTTCGCGCTTATAAATCATGGACGAGAATCTAGAAATATTATGACAGTCTACCGATTCCACGAATGATAATGTAATTCTGAAGAGAAAACTTTTCCCCTCAGGATCCGTATTCTTGTACTCCGTATAGTTGATCCACCAGTTGATGTACGTAATTAGTAAAGGTTTCATTAAAGTTGAAAAGTCCATATCTGGCGCAGCGGTGCTCGGTTCAAAAAATCCATTTGTACAGCGTAATTAATTAACGGTTACATCGCGTCTGTATATCTTTAAAAAAATATTCAGCGAACAATCAAAGGTAAAAAAAATCTTCGTCTACCCAACTTGCTTTTTAACGTTTTGTGACCTAACCTAACCAAATCTCACCTCGTTAACAAACAGCCCGTGAGAATTATTATTCCAGGTCCTGAGCTAACAGGCACTGTGAGTTCTGACTAACAGTCGACTTAATTTCAAGTATTAATTCCACGCTGGAACAGTTCCTTTTACTTCATTATTATGCTAAGCTAGTTAGCGGTAATATTTATACATTCGCACCGGATGTATGATCACTTCGGGAAAAAGCCACCAACGCCTCAACCTCAGGTAATCAATGATAACGTTCCGATTATCTTCCATGAAAGTTGCTTAGCTGCTCTCCACTTAAAATGTGCAGAGATCATGTCAACTTGTATCCGCTGCATGGTTAGTTATCAGAACTAAATGAGCAGGTAGAATCTGCGAACAAATAATGAATACTTTAAGCCGAGTCACGGCACGTCCAACCAGATTAATTGATTACTAGGATTGTGAATCGTGACTATGTGTTACGCCTACCCCTAATGACAACGAGGACCATAACAATGGTGATAATAATCGATGTCACCCTCGACCCCTTTCCAAAATCTATATCACCGTTCCAGTATCCGTGAGGTATAATTCGTCAATGCGCTTAAGCTGATTTCGACGTGAGGTAGGATCAGGGGGGTTTCGTTGAATACGGTGTACACGACTGCTTCAATAATGCATGACTTTATACGTATGTATGTACGAGATCGCGATACAGCACTGAGCGTGTAATTAGAGACATCATTTTTACACGCGATCAATTGTCAGTTACATGTATTCGCTGCAGTTCTTTCCTTATCGACTGCCTAGTTATGGGAGGAAGGTATGCAGCTTTAAGCGTCTCGCGCACATACAGAAAGAAGAAAGAATTTTGTGAGCCCCTTTTTTCTTACATACATAATTCTATAGTCAGACTAATGTCGGTGTAGGAACGAACCCCTTCGACTTGAGCCGAAGGGTGCTGGCAAGGGATGATCGCAGACTTTCTGATTCTACAGGCCGAGACCCGAATTCACAAACGGCTGAGTTGACAAATTCAAGTAAAACGTCAAAGCCATTTTTCCGACTGTTCCTCTTCTTCCCATTGCCTTCTACCTCGCTTTCATATTTCAGAAACGCAAGCCACTGGATCGTGGGGTAATAACACGGGTTGCTAGAAAAGGCCACTGAACTACTTGGACGTGCTGACATATGCACGAGACTGAGTTCACGAACGGGCAAAAAAATAAAATTACGAACCTCGAAAGAGTTACAGACGGTCCTCATCGATCACTCGCCTTATAATAAACATCAAACACGGTTGATTTTGGAGCCCGAACACACATCGGTTCATGTGCGATTATGAGGAAAAAGAATGTCAACAAATTTTAACTGAAAATCGGTAATTAAAATCTTTAATTAAAATACGGGTACACAAAAAACGAAAACAATTCTTCTTCGTTCTTCCCAAAGTATACATACTCTACCATTGTGCGGATATCCGTTCATCCCGCGCGAATAACTCTTGTTTGATAGAGCCTAAGTCAAAACGAAGAACCATCTGACGCCCGTCTAACGATAAGAAGGTTTAGACGTGGAGGCTCGAGGCTAATCCCTCGTGTCGGACTCGAAACATGGCGTGAAGCCTGGAATTGAGTTACAGTGCATCGACCGACTATAATTCATATTCCATGACAGGTTAATCGGGCAATTAGCCAACTTATAATTGGCGGTCAGCGCCGCTAACTTTCCATCGTGGATTACATGACTATATTGTGTTATTGAAGAAGGGTTGAATGTTAGTAGGTGAGGATTGATATACCTAACAAATGTTTGGCTACATCCAACACCGTAAACTATCTACTAATTTACCGAAACCATATGACCTGTCACGTCCTGATGTATGCTAATCTACATCGAATATCTTGAAGCACTGATATACCAAAGTTAGGCTTATCACCAAATGAAGTGCAGATAAAGTGCGAAACGTCAATGAAGCATCGTCCACTGCGTGATCGAAGTAAGCTAGTCGGATCATACGAGATTGAAGGAAACGACAGTTGGGCGCAGTGCAAAAGTAGTAGAAGAATGAAACTATTGTCTTCTTCAAACTTATGCGTTTAGAGATTGGCAGACACGTACAACTATGCAGGTACATTGTGATATTTCATTGTTGAAGACAATCTCGAGTACTCAGTGACCCCAGCCCGCAGTTGATCGTAAGTTGAAGTTCAATACTTGCTATTGGACTATGTCGACGACTCTGTACTAGTTGCGCCATCACGTGCCGGTATAATTCGCAAAATCAAACCTCGCCTACCAGTGGAGTGGTAACAAAATATTTGTCGACCGGTAACAGCCTTACCACACGATTTAGTGTATAGTTACGTCATTCTATACTCGCTACCACGTGATGACCAAATGAGAAAAGTGATCTGATCTCTTGGGGTTGGGTTCAACGCTGAAGATTGCGAAGAGGAAGGTTTTTCAATCAATTTTTGAATCGGCGAAAATAAATCGTCGAATTTCATTCCGCAAAGGAAAAGAAGAACCGAATGCGCACCACACAGTAGGTACCGACTTTCCGTTCAACCCGATTAAATTCAAGAGCTTCCAATTTCCTGACCTCTTTTCAATCTGCCCGGTCTAACCACTTCCGGCGTGGAGCTGCAACCGTTCGCTCGACACCAACCCGAGCGGAGAGAGCGGGGATTGAGCTTCGTTCACTATTTGTCCGGAGGTGGATGTCGTTATTTTCATTTACACCCTTCTCGGTACAACCGACGAAACAGTCGTGAACCAACTGCCCTTGAAATAACGCTCTTCTGCGAACTACATCTACCCGTGTAGAAATTTCGTCTTGGCGCTAATAGGGGCCAAGTTAATTTTCCTCAATATAATATTGGCCCAAGTTTGGGTTGCCCATATTGGGCCTTTATCGTTTTGTCCCGCGTTTGATATTTGGCCCCATACGGGCGGGTAAACTTGGGCCAATATTGGTTATTCAATCGGGCGCCATATGGCCTACCTAACTTGGGCCGACACAAGATTTATCAATCGGGCCTATATTGGCTGACAAACTAGGGCCCATACTAGGTGGCAACATTGGGCCTACATTGGTTGACTATCTTGGGCCTATATTGGCTATCTCTGGCAATCCTCGATTAGTACTAAAAAATTTCAAAAAATTTATTTTGGAAGTTTTTCTTCCGGTATCGCTTTGATATGATCAGATTTCAATCAACTGACAATGATTCACATTTTTCCTAATGAATCGCTAATTTTCATTTGATGAAAATTTTCTCGTCCGCCACCGGTCCCGAACCTGCTACCCTTCGATCTTCCAGTTACGAATCCAGTACGCTGTCCGCACGACCACCAAGTCTTCGTTGACAGTAAGCAACGAATCAAAAATTTATAGTATTGGGAGGGACAGTGAACACTAACTGAAATGTCTGACAATTCATCATTAGAACGAACAGAGAACGTCGCAATGTCATAATCATGTACTTTTCCTTGCAACCAAATTAGCCCAAATTAGGTCCAAGCTGGGCACAGGCTGGGAAAGTCCGGACAAAATCAATTGTAATTCCTGGATTAACCCCAACTTGGCCCAAGTTCGGCAAAGGTTAGGAAAGCCTGGACAAAATTAACTTGGATGCCTTAATAAATCCAAACTTGGCCCACGTTTGGCACCAGTAGGGAAAACCTGGATAAAATTAACTTGGATACCCAAATAAGCCCGAATTAGGCCCA
>JAFFZH010012964.1:0-32434 GCA_018420115.1 Euura saliciscinereae
AGCACGGAGACGTACCACGCGTCATTTGGTCTGGCCACGACGATCCTCTGCTTCGTTCAACCCTTCATGGCCGCGCTGAGACCGCATCCTGGAACTCCGCGGAGAACAGTCTTCAACTGGAGTCATTGGTTCGTCGGAAACGCGGCGCACATTTGCGGAAGTAAGCAAAAATTTTTGTTAGAATTCGATAATAATTGTGTTTGATGACGAAAACTGAGATAATTAGGACGCACTTTTTTCGTTCTTTTTTTTTTTATCAAAAAGAACAAACGCAAAAATTGGAGGAAATCACATCATGGCTGCAATCTCATACGAGAATGAACTGAATATCAGACAGGTTTTATTTAGGATATAACAGCAGACGACGTAATCATGATTTATTCATGAATCTCAAATGATATTTATACACTTATTCTGTTGGAAACGGGTGAAGAAGTTGGAATAATTCATTCAAGCAACAAGTTTGTCTCGAAAATAATCGAGGAAAATTATCCATCGTCTAACCCAACCTGAAGGTTGCGGATGTTTTTCCTCCTTCACAGGTTCATTCAGTCATTTTTTTTTTGTTACATTTGTCCTCATTTCTGAAGAAAAGTGTCACGTTTCTTCTGACACAAAAATGACGAAGAGATTACAAAAATTAGAAGACATGACAGAATATACAAAGATTAGAGTGATTATAATTATTATTTATTAACATTGCGAAGATGACAGAAAGATTACAAAAGATCAGGAATACTTGAAGATTATATGAAAGTTGTCGAGGATCACAAAAAAATAACAATGAGATTACGAGTGATTACGAAAGATTACAAAGATTACAATGAATACGAACGATTACAAATATTACAGACAGTAATAAGCACTGACAAAAATTTCTGAATTATTCCAGTAATCGCGATATTCCTCGCGGTTGAAATGAACAAGGCGAAGTTGCCGAAGTGGGTGAGCTACGTTCTCGTCGCCTACGTGATTTTCCACGTTCTCGCGCACCTGGTTCTAACGGTGAGTCACGTTACGTCCTATCATTGAATGACGAATTGAAACCTCTCACCTTTGTCTCGACAGTTCGCCGGATGTGCCTCAGACCGACAAGCTAGTCATCGCGTCAATTCTTTCCCGATGAAAGACATGCATTCAAGAAACGCTATGTCGCATCCAGATGCCAGGCGAGACGCACCTGTGAGTATGACCAAGGGTTTCACCTATTTCAGGCAAATTAGCAAAGCTTTAGAAGCAGAAATCGCGAATTAAATCAGCAATAGTCTCTCCCTGATTCTATTCAATTAAATCTGAATTACTCATTTAATTAGCTCCCTATGGCCCGGGTTAGGATCTTGGGTATGATCTAATTATTTTATCAGACAATTTATTGTTACGACCTCAGCTAATTCGGGAGGGAAAATTTCCCCTTCGAACTTTCCCCTTCGAGTGTTCTGTTTTATGATTGTGAAATTATTTTCATATCAAATCGAACAATTACATCTTGCAGCAAGCCGGACTGAGGAAGACGATCTTCGGGCTCTACTTCGTGATAATATCCGGCTTCAGCGCCGCCTTGATCGTGATAGTGGTTCTCGCGCCGATCGAAGATACCTGGAATTCATTGACCGACACAATATCGAAATACTGATCGAACAGGTCATTGTGAAGTGAGATGAGATAATTGATCTTATTTTTCACAATCGAAGGAGATTGTTTTTCAGTACCTAAGTACAAATAATACAAACAATTGTGAAAATTGATTATAACTTTTTACATTCGCGATTAGAATGATGAATTCATCATACAACGACCAATGAACGGGGGAAATACGTTTCTGGCAATAAAATCCATTCAGTAATTAGTAATATTAAATTTGGTACGTATTTGTTCCCCCCTACTCGAGCTGCCGTCCAACGAATTTTGATATTGATGTTGATGTACTCGATAAAGGGAGTCGATAAACACACAAAGTGTACTTGAAGCAATTATATTGCAGAAAAAAAAAGATATTATTGCCTTATCAGAAGTTTTACCGTATATTTATAATCATTGATTGCCACTACGCGTATGAGGTGCTTCATCACGCATAATATAATATTTACGGTTGAAAAAAAAGAACATTATTTATACACGCACATATACATAATTTTATAATCGTAGACGATATTATATGGGGGATTCCACGTCAAATCGACCAAAAAAACGAGATTTTTTCCCTGACCACTTTCGATCTGCTTGTCCTTTTGCAAAGTCAAACTACATGTTGAAAGGATGAACTTTGATTTTTTCCAGATTTTTTCGACTCATCATTCTATCACGAAAAATCATCGAATAAATTTATTTTCAATTTTTTTGTATTTTTCGCGCCTACATAGCTCAAAACGTGAACGATGTATGAAAAAAAGTTCCAATACAAAAATTTTGTGTTTTTTTTAGAACTTTCCGAGAGTATTTTCATCAGATTTTCAATACCCCGTTCAATTGTAGTTTTAATACAAAATTAGTGTAAATCATTCGTAACTCAAAAGTGCCCTGATCGAATTGGCTGAAATTTATACACAGCGTGTCTTTCACAATGCCAAAGTTTGTCTGAGAATTTCAAAGTGGGCCGAGCAGTGGTTCAAAAAATACAGCAACAAATATTCGCACAGTGGCGAGAATTTGGCGATTATGAGGTCGCAAAACAGTTTTTTGGCCACGATTCGAAAATTCAAGGTCAATATTCATTATCCTTGTTTGCATACTCGCGATCGCCCTTGAATTTTTCAACTGCGGCCGAAAAAACTTTTTGGCGACCTCATAATCGCCGAATTCTCGCCACCTTGATGATGTATCTTTTGAACCAGTGCTCGGCCCACTTTGAAATTTTCGGACAACTTTTGGCATTGAAAACGACATGCAGTGTGAAAATTTCAGCCAATTCGATCGGGGCACTTTTTTGTTACTAAAGATTTTCGAAGATTTTTCACCAGAACTGCAGTTTCGCGAGGCACAAAAAATTGCAAAAAAGTATTTTCAGAAATTTCAAAGAAAGACGCGAAACTTTTGTATAGAAACTTTTTTCATTGCTCATCTGGATTTCACGCTATGTTGGCTTGCAAAATGTAAAAAACGCTAAAAGCTGATTATTTGACCAGCTGTAGTAAAAAAAATACTTGGTCAGAAAAATCTGAAAAAATTCACAGTTGATCCTATTAACGTATACTTTCACTGTGTAAAAGGGCAAACAGATCTAAAGGGGTCAGGGAAATCGACCGTTCGATTTGATGTGGAATCCCCCATATACATTTACAGTATTAGTTTTTACCTATCAAATAAATCTAGAGATTATCATGAATTTATGCGATTTCGTTATTCCAAGAATCGGAGACATTCGAAAAAGGATCGATACTGAATCTCCATTTTTACCCTACAATATTTATAATCAATTAGTTGGAACTAGTTTAATCGCTGAAAAATAATATTATATACATTGTTAATTATTGTCTGCCAGTTTTTTTTTTTTTGATATACCCATTCTGTTAATAAAAGACTAAAAAACGACGTGAACTGTATAAAGCCCCGAGCCCCCGGCGTCGCATTTATCGACCTCATGTATAACGTCGTTTACCCGTACAGTGTTTCCGGATGGTCTAACACGTTCTATATACCATCTTTTCATGTACCTGGACATAAAAAGGCGGTATTCTTTACCGCTCGTGAATAAACCCCTGGAAATAATTATAGCGAAGCCGGAGTAAAACTAAGTGCACCCCTGACCTGCCAGTGTCGTTAAAATATTAAAAAAAAAAAAAAAGAGAAAAAACTATCTGACACCTTATAATAATTATGTACATTGTTTCGAGCGGACTGAACATCGTGAAAATAAATCACCGTACTTCCGACGTGTTCATAACTTGCTAACAAATTGTTAATGATTGATTAATTTCCTGGCTGACGGGCTGGAACTTCGTTAAAGATTTCATGAGCAAGAGATAAATGTCTTTACTTTTTTTGGTCCCGAAGATACTCGACTCGATGTCAACTTTGGGGATTATTTTAAGTACCTGCGGCGGTCTTGTAAGTAAGTTGACGTACAGTTCTTGTTACTTGACTGGTGCACCACGCGATATTTAATCCGGGAGAAACAGTGTCTCCTACGCGATTACCTGCTAGACTTTATAACTCGCTTTCTGCAAACTGACTCGGGTTCAGAAATTTAATTAAGGGGCCATTTTCCATATTCTAGAATGTTTTTCGATGTACGAGAAATAAAATCTATCGGTGGATCGATTCAAGTTTTTCTGGTCTCAAACTATTCAGTATGAAGAGGCCTTCTCGAAATGAACAGAGAACTTCTTGATCCGATCAAAATTGTACCAGATATTCATCATTTTTTAGAATAAAATAGCGTTTTTCTGTCTTCATACGTTACTTTTCACGATAACTCGAGTAAAAAAAGAGTTATGAAAAAGTGGTCTGTTCATATTAAAAAGGCCTCTTTACTGAACGGTTTGGGACCCGAAAAACTGAAATCGGTCAACCGGTAGATTTTATTTGGTGCATCATAGACAGAAAAACAAGTTTTTCCTAAAATCATGTGAAAATCCTTAAAAAGTCTCAAAAGTGACTTTGCATAATAGAATAATAGAACAAAATAAAATCCACTCTTTTCGCAGAAAGAAACAAACTCTTCCGATTTCGAGCGATAAAGAATAAGAAAAAAAAAACCACCCCATGCTTCATTCCGAAGATATCCGCGTGTATAATACAAAAGTTCGAAGATCGACGAGAGGGGGGTGGTGGCGCACGCCAGTGACGGAGAATGGGTCTAGGCAGGCGAGTCTAAGGGCGCTATAGCTCTAAAACTACCCCAGCAGAATTGAAGGGGGAGGGGGGTAGGATATGCGCCTGTGTGCGAAGATTTAATACGGCAGGTCGGTGTTGGTGGATCGTTGAATGTTTTCGTAGGGGTAGTAAGCGAGTGGTAGTATCCCGTCGGGTAGTAGCGTACGTACTCTCCCCGTACTAGGGGTTAGCATCACAGTCAAGATGGCGGTCGGATCGAAGGCGTCCACCGCCACCGCGACGCTGACGCAACTAAAGCGTCTGTTGGTGGCGCCACGGTCGAACATCCCCCGCAGTTCGATTTAAGTCGCCGGCCGGCGTCCACGACTCTCGCGAGCTCCCATATAATAGCGGATCGCGAGTTTATATACAACAATTAAACCGATTTATTTATAGAGTCTTCAACGTCTCTTGTGTTAATCAACCTCAGAAATTACAGATTTATTCAGTGATATTTTATCCCTTAAACAATTGTTCAGTTTAAACAATAGGGGTAAAAATATTTCAACCTCGTTCAACGTCGCTTCCCTCAAATAGTAGACGATTTTACTTTTACTGGAAGAACCCAATTTTATCCCTTTTTCGAAATTAGTTGTTTCAGTCTTGTTTTTTTCTTTGAGATTCTAGCGTTGTTTTAAGGGTTGATTTGTCGTGAGGTTATTTGATTCTCGATTCTGCTGGAAATAGTTGAATAAAATTTATCACAGTGGAAGCGACGAGTGTCGTTGTTGATCAAGTGTTACTCGAGTGATTGTCTCTTGTCTCGTTTTCCGAATGTGACAGAGATTAGCGTTGCGGAATTTATTCGCTTTTTATTCATTCATTCAAATACAAAAAAAAAAGGGTTGAAAAAAAGTTCCGTGTGTATAAATCGAATGAATATATTTAGGTGTATGCAGGCATGTTGTGTTGAGACGTAATTAGTAGAATAGTCAATTTCGAAGAAGAGCGAGAAAAAAGAAACGGTCACAGTGAAGCCAATTTTTCTTTTTTCCTCGAATTATGCGATAGTGCGGCTTTTGCGACCGCGTGACAATCGACGGAGAGTGTGTGCCATTCGGGGGACAATGTCCGGGCTCTGGTGTTGGTTTTTTGTGATTTTTGGGATCCTGGCTATTGCCGTTAGGGCCCAAAACCCTGTGGAGGATAAGACTACCTTCGAGGCTGCTTTTCAAGGTGAGGAAAACATTAATCAACCCTCTTGATACTCGCGCAGTGTTTTTCGAGGCACATAGGAGACTCGATATCAATGACAACGAAGAAGAGAAGCCAATTGTGCTTTTGGAAGGGATTCGACGAAAAGATTGCGTTTCTTCAAGGGAACCAGTACAGTGAGATTCAACAAATTCTCCATACTCCAAAAATCATTTATCCCATCAAAAAATGGAATTTTTTAGAAATCACTTGTCGTAAAGTTTCAGGCACACCGTTGATCCGATTACATTTCTCGACGTCTCATTTTCTTCGGAGAGCAATTCTTCACCGTGTGAACGAGGGAAATTGGAAAACAAAATTTTTGGACCAAGTTATCAGCAAAAGAGTGACTGGATTGTCGCTATATTCCGATAACTGATCATAACTTGTCACAGGATTTTTTTTTCACAGTTTCCCTCGTTCACGTGATAGAGAATTGATCCCCGAAGAAAATTAGACGTCGAGAGACGTAATGGAATCAACCGTGTGTCTGAAACTGAATTGACTTCATACATGATACTGATGATAAACTATATCCAACAACGAGCATAATTCCAGCTTCTGTATATAGTGAATCACTTTGAAGGGATGATGATGATAAAATGCGTGGAAGAAAGAGAGACGAATGTGTCTTCACCGGGTCCCAGGGTGTTTATTCATTCGGTAGAAGGTGAAAAACGTGTCAGCTGGGTCCCTCGCGGGTTTCCCCATCCCATTTCACTCAAGATCGCGAAGAGGTAGATGAGGATTACAACGCATCCACCACAAAAGTATGGACGAGGAGGATTTTCGTTTTTTCTTTCACAGACAAGACGAGTTTTCGCGCGCTACATTATGGCTTGTATAAAGCGCGTAATAATATCACACGCAGAAACATTGAACAAGGTATAAATTATTCGTAGAGCAATTTACGAGATCGCGAAGCACGCTGTTTGGTGATTAAATATTCATTTATAAGTGGTAATTTATTCTCGTGTCTGACGATGAAACAGGCTCTGTGTAGTTGACGGGTTGGTAGAATTCAGAAAATTTAGGGCTGGTCTGACAAGAACGAACGAATACTTAGTCTAACTGAATAAGATGATGATAACTTTGAGAAGCATGAAGGAAATTGAATTGGAAAAATAGAGCTTCATTCTGAAGCTTGCAAACAGCGGCGGCAAAAAATGGTCACTGAATTATACTTGTAGCCGAACGGACTGTCCCGAAAAACTAAAACTGAGTCGTGATTTCAATTTATTTGTAACGGAACCCTCTATACTTTCACACAACCGATTTTGCATGAATTGAAATTCTGCCAAAATATCGAAATTTATGTAAAAAATTTACATTTCTCCTGATCTTAGAGACTTTTTCTGTAGAAACAGAAGATTAGACTCGATAACTCGACAAAGAAAAAGAAATGGCAACTCAAATTAGGAAGAACAGAATCAGAGGTAAAACTTTTCTTCTTCTTCCAAACGTGAAAATTATTAGAAATATATTATTTTTTTGCAAAATTAACGAAAAGCTGATAATTCACGACTCAATTTTTTTCTTTCTTTTTGAAAAATTGCGCTACCATGATTTTCGCCAGAGTTATGAAGGTTCCAATCCCGACAATTTTTAGGCGCGAATTCGGGTGAACCCATAAATTTTACGAGAAGTGTATAAAAATAATATAAAACAGTGAATTTCCGCAGGACGTCCGGATGTCCATAAATTGTTTATATTCGAGTTTATATTCTAATCCATAATACCATCGTCATCATTATTATTATTACTGATATTTCTTAATTTTTTTTTACTTTATTTGTGATTATTTCCATTATTTCTACAACAATTATCAATATTTTATTATTTTCAGACGCTATCGTCAATATTTCTTTCCTTTATGTTTCTATTATCAACAGTTTGACATTGTTCACGGATTTTCTACTATCATTATCATCATCATTTCGTAATTTTCGCTATGCATATCATTATTTCCATTATTAACCATATATTACAGCGAAACTGTGTGTTTTCTGAATATTTGAAACACCAGCGAGCGAGCGAGGAACAGAGTTGCGTATAAATTTCCAATTCATCGATTGAACGATCACGAAGTGATTGCGATTACCGTTTTTACTAGCGTATTATAGTTCTCCGCAAGCTACATTTCCAGGATATTCAAAAGCTACAATTTTCAGGACAAGTTCACTCTCCAAATTTTTTCGACCGACTATTCATTCACACATTCACCAAAATTATATTCAATATTATGGAAAAGTCACTCTATGAGAATGATAATTGAAAACAAACTACAATAATAATAATAATAATAATAATAATAATAATAATAATAATAATTGATAACCGAATAAAAAGAGAGGACAATGAAAAAAGAAGTAGAATAAATTAGATAGTGGTTGTTGAATTTTTTACCAAAAACAAGTAGAAAAAGAATAAGAACAAAACACGAAAACAAAAAATTTTTTGGGCAACAGATTATTCTGAAAAAAATGAATGACTTTTTATTCTTTGAACGATGAGTAACATCTTTATCATTATTATATCATTAAAAAATCATGATAGAAAAGGTGTGACGCCAGTAATAATTAAATGGCTTTAGAAAGTGACCCCAGACAGCACAGAACTCAAAGTTGTCTAAAAGTCCCACTTTTTGACGTATAAATCTGGTCCTAACTCTTATAGACATTCTTAAGAGCTTCGACAAGATTTGGACGTCAAAAAGTGGGATATTTGACATTTGAGTTCTGTGCTGTCTGGGGATTCGACTCTTTCGCCCTCACGGAAAATGGTACTCAATATTATGAGAAACTCCCGCTATAAGAGTGTGATAAGGTCACTCGTTTGAGAGTGAAAATCGTGCAAATAAATCGAGTGGTTTCAAGGAGTGACATTTTCACTCTTATGAAGTGAAAAAGAGTGAAAAAGTCAATCTTTCAAGTCATCGGTGTCCCACTGGCAGGATTTTAACTCTAATGGAGTCAAGAACGAAAAAAACTCACGTCGCGTACTTTTGAATTCTCTTTACCGAGTCGCGGATTCAGTTTATTCTCCACAAAGTTGAAATATGATTTTCGTTGTTTTTTTTTTTTTACTCAAAGTCAGAGACTTGACTAATTTCTTTTTTCACAATATTGCCGAAAAAAGCACGCCCATCTTTGAACAGATTCGTGAACTCTGCAACACTCAGGAAGGCTGCGTGGTACACGTGGACCCATATCCAGGTAGGACGTACGTTTCAAGGGTGAAAATGTATCATTAAAATGAATGGTAAACGGGTGGATATGACCCGCGTAGTTTTGGGGCAGTTTGGAAGGGAGAATTTCGTGGCTTCGTTCGCTAATGGCCTCGGCGCAATTAATATCATAGCTCGTTAACGACGGTCCCTTTGTTGCTTCAATGTTTCATACCATTTCATCCACTTTACGTTCACGAATCAACGACCCTAAATATATAGTCCACAAAAGTTGGACTATATACACTTCACTACAAAAAAGTGGAGTTGGAATATCCTTCGTTATGGTAGATCCACTGATTTTTTCCCTACATTTTCATCAAATTTCCACTCGTCCAATTACCACGATTCGTTATACAGTTTTCCAAGCTGCGGTCTGCAGAGCTCGTCGAAATTCTGGTACATTTTTCGATCCCTTTTTCCCTATAGAGGACAGGGTCCAGTTATCTGTCGGAATGGAATTCAATGATGATTCCAGGTTTTCCCAGCAAGATCTATGATTTTCTTAGGTCGATTATGAATGAAAATACAGAAAATTAACACGAATAGTTCATTCTTGAGTAGAGCACACTTCAAAAGGAGAATTCACCTCTCAAACGCAAGTGGGATCTTGAAAATGCATATTGAAGTTTAATTCTATAATTTCACGTAATAGTTGTAGATGATGAATCAAGAAACACGCTCTTTTTGATTTTTGAATTTCCGATTTGACATTTAAATAATATGATTGTTTATAACAAATTGAATCTTTCGTTATCGCGGAATAACATGAATATATGTTATGTAAAAGACATTGAAGAGCTTTAAAATAGGTTTTTGATAAAGTCACTAGGGTGAATAGAACTAGAGATATGTGGAGCTAATTTTTCGAAAATTTACAAAAGTTACAAAGAACCTGTGCAAAATCTATTCTGAAATCAGAAAATTAGAGGTCACAAAGCTGTTGATGATCTGAAAAATTCCAGAATCTTCAAGAAATTTCACGATATTTCCATGATTCCAGGAATTCCATGATGACCGAAAATTCTGGTAGAGATTGAGCTTCAAAAGCCTTGATTATGAATAAATTTGAAAAAGCTGTTCTCTCTTCGACATCGATAAAAAATTCAGAAGAGGAAAGGCGCGACCTTTCGAATCTTTGACCAGAGGCTCTTGAAATAGTGGCCAGGTGGGTACAGGACGATGTTTATAAATGTCGAGTGTAACGGGGCCAGGTAAATGTCAACCTTTAGAGAATGACCCCCGAAGGGCCCTCCGGCGTGTAGCGAGTAACCTGAACCTGAACCCGTTTGAGGCGTACGGGTCACACTTGCTAGACCAGACTTTTTATGGGGTGGGGTACCCGGACGTGCTGAAAGCCCGAAACACACCTTGAATTAACGATAAGTGAAAACCCCGCGGTACTGAGAGTGTCTGATAGCGAAAGACGGATAAAGGGAGCCGAGGAACGCGCGGATTCAATGGACGTGGGTCTGGGAGGAAAAGGAATTACTCGGATTTCTACGTTTCACGAATTTCGAGAATATCATTTTTCACCTAACGCGCCGAGAAAGTATGCGACGTGGAGCGGAACAAAGAAAGAAAATGCGTATGTCGCCCTTGAAATACTATAACTTCACTTTTTCAGCGATTCTCAGAGATGTTTTAATGATGTTATTTCATTTTGACCTTGTTTTTCTCGACATTCAACAAAAAAAAAAAAACGGTCAAAATGAAATACCGTTTTAATTTTCAATGCGAATACCTGTAATACCTCTACTCCCTCAAAATGTAGAGAAAATTTGGGGACTTCAGAAGCCGTAAGGCTGTTGAACAGAAATTCTTTCGAATTTCTAGAAGCGGAATATTCCCCAAGGGACAAAATTTGTTTTCCCTAGGGAATATTTTCAAAGCTCTAGTATAAAGGGCAGTAGGGGATTGTGCTGCGTGGGTATGGCGAACGTTCAGCTCGTGGACTCTCGATATCTGGATCTGGTGGAAATACGTCATACCTGTACATTATCGGTTGAGGAAAGCTGAATGGGTTTAAAGATAGGCTCTCTTCAGACAATATCACTGGCAGAATCTCAGGCCATCATATCAAAGCCTACGGTACAAGCTACAGCTTTATACTACAGCAAGATGAATATCCACAAACTTAAACCTTCACCTCGACGTTCAATAAATCTTCGAAGCAGACAATCTACCTTTGAATATAAAGAATCCAAAGTTCTGATATATTCAGGAATACAGGGTATAACTGATTATTTTACAATTTTTACAGATTTTTATACAATATCATTTTTTCGAATCTAATTTTTGGAAATTTGATGTCAAATTCGTTGTCATTGGCCCAAACCAAAAACAGTGAAAAACAACTTGCATGATTTTTTTTTTTAATTTCATGACCTATATTGGGGCCACCATTTGAATTTCGCGTTATCAACATCGGATTCGGATTCTACGACCCAAAAACCCCCAGATACCAGAAAGGAGTCGAACTGGATGGGTTACATACTCTTGTCATCTGCAGTAACGTCGTGCTTCAAATGGTTTAGTAGGGGGTGAAGCAATTTTTTTCCCTTCGAATGAGAAGAAAGAAAAAGTAAAATTCAACATTTCTTCGGACGATTTCACGATTGTGTCTTGGAAACGATAATTAGCTCCAGTCTCTTCGCCACAAAAGCTTCTCCATGACTGAAAGCAAGATTTCGGACCGGGATTTTTCTCCGGATAAATAACTAAAAATAGCTTTCAATAAATCTGCGGGCATCTGTGAAAATTGTATAAATTCATGAAAGATATTTAACAAGAACGAGACGGTTAAACCGTGAAGCAGAGAAGACTTACGGTCTTGTTAAGCTCGGAAAAAGATCCGGCGGAATCGCAATTTATATTTAACAGGGTCATGATGCGGCGCGTGCAAGTAACCCGGAGTCGAGTCTTCCAGCTGGCTGACAGGGAGGCTCGTATAAGACTGCGAACCTGAGGTGTACCCTGTACGGCATATACACGGATAACAGACACGAATCGTTTAATATTTAAATACTCAGCAAGCCAAGTATGTGTACCGAGGCAATCGGCTCCCGTAGGATGGCGAGAATAAGTAGAGCGAGAATCATGGCTCGGAGCTCGAGCGAACAGGGAAGCTTCGGGGAGGCGGAACCGCGATAAATGATGAAGTAATTCGTATGCAGCAACGATGCGGAGATTCACAGAGATTCTACTCTTCGCTCCTACTTTTTTTTTCATTTGATACATAAAGTATGATGTGATAAAAAACAAATATCAAATATCCCACGCAGAGAAATATTGGGGACATCCCAGCATAGCCTCACTAGGCCCCGATTTGGGTGAAATATGGCTTCCTCAAGTGGATCAGTACCGACAAGGCTCTGGTCAGGCTTTCCTGATTGGGCCTCATTAAGTCCCGTTGAGTCCTTTGAAATCCTTTGAAGTCTCTTCAAATCCCAAGGAGTCTCATGAAATCTTATAAAGTCCCTGAAGTCCCAAGAAGTCCCAAACGTCCCGAGAATCCCAAGAATGATTGGGCCTCATTAAGTCTCATAGAGTTCTTTGGAATCCTTTAGAGTCTCTTCAGATCCCAAGGAGTTCCATGAAATCTTATGAATTTATTTCAAGTCCTTGAAGTCCCAAGCAAGAATCATTGGGGCCTCGTTGGTCAAAGCGTTGCATCAGAGTATTTCCAGGGAAGCCCAATTAGAAAACAGGGCATGGATGAAATCAGGTACACCACAAAGATGGATAACGCGGTAATCGGTGTTGTCAATTATCCATTACTTCATAAACGAGGATTGATGGATGTCTCCTTATCTCATTTCAGCTACATCCTGCATTATGATCACGTGTTCAATTAGCGCAGAGGCTTTGTCAGTTATTCCCCCGGACAATTATCGATCCCACGTGTTTTTTCCTCGGGGTAATGAAGCCGGAGGAGGCCAAGTGATTTTTTTTCAATTTACTTTTTTTTTTATTCTCGTTCTTTGTACTCCGTGGATTTCAAAGCCAGCTCGCTCCCTCTTTAGCTCCTCGTCAACATTATCTCAAACTTGATGAATGTTTATTCATCGAGTTACACGATCTTGGAAGAAGAATTTTTCCACCCACCTTATTCGTTCTATTTGTTTCGCCGTTCATTCAACAAAGTTTCTACTCTCTTGTTCGAGAATAGTATATTGTGCACCAAGGGAGCAAAGGACGTTTTCACTCCCGAGCGTGGAGTTGCCACCCGAGCCGAAGGCGAGGGATGGCATCCACCGAGGGAGTGAAAAGTCCGGCGACCGTGGTGCACACGATATTTTATTCCATACATGAACGGAGGCCGATTTCGCGGGCAGACCAGTGTTTACATTTAGGTTATGTGACGTACCGACCGAGCCGTACTGGTTGGTATGGCAGAGAAAACTAGGGAAAAAAGACTTTCAGGGAAGAAAGACTTTCAGGGAAGAAAGACTGGTCTTTCTTACCGACTAGGCTCCCAGCGGAAAGAAAGAGTTCCCGGTCGGTAAAGCCGCACTTCGCTCCCCCAAAATAGGTAGCGGAATCGGCCTTTCCGTTCATGTATGGAATAAAAGTAATTCCTCGTTTTGGACACTCTCTTAATTCTCGTGAACGTGGATTTTGTACGCTTTGCTTCATTAAATGTTAAGCAATAAGCCGTCGCCCAACTGCAGAATGAGTCACCGATCAGAGTAACTAGTATATTGGTGAGAAATAGTTGACAGTGAGAAAAAAAATTGTATAAGGACTTACTCATTTTTATAGGTTTTTATGCGAAGACGCGGATATCTTCTACAATTCTGAATATTTTCCGTTCGAATAAGCTGCAGGGTTCAACTTGGTTCACGTTTCCAAAAAATCGATTGGGCCAGATTTTTGGATATCTTGCCTGTTTACATAAATTTTTTTAGCCTTCAAAGTTGAAACTCCCGAAGACTGAAGTCCCACGAGGTCCCTCGAGGTTTCTAGAATCTCTGAAGTCCCTTGAAGTTTCTGAAGTCTTCGAAGTCCCAAAAAGTCCCTTAGAGTTTTTAAAGTCTCACGAAGTCTGGTGTACGCCTTTTTCGGAGTGGTTCACCCCTCGATAACTCCTGAGAGTTTAGATATATTCAATATTTCCGGATAAAATTTGGTGTACACTCTAAGTTTACCGTACAAAAAAAAAGCACTTTGGCACTTTTTCCATATCTTGTTCGGTGTCGAATCTATACAATCCGAGGGAAGGTTCAAATATCTCTCTTTCACATTTGGTGTCCTTTCGTCATGTTTTTGAAAACAAAAAACAGAGTTCTGACAAAAAACTGCCAGCCATACTCTGCTGCGTAGCTAGAAACTCCCTCTTTAGAATCTAAATAAAGCCTTGCAACTGCTTATTTGACTTTTCTAAAAGAAGCTATCAACGTGTCCAATTATAATTCGTTCGCAACTTGTACTTTCTGTTATCGCAAGTATACGCTTATACTTCCATACAATTTCCATAACAAACAGCTATAATAAGCAATCATTTATCGATTTGCATGCAGAAATTGAGCGCGGCAAGAACCCCCCCCCCCCCCCCCTTCATGCACGCCGTGCTGACTCTCGAGAAACAAAGACTTTGCCAGAGTCTATTATGTACCGGCGTAAGTCAAGGATGCTCAGCGGGATTTTCTCTCCAGTCTTTTCGCAATTTCACGAGTGGCGTCATCCGGAAGGGATCGAGCCGATATCCACTCGGATATTGGCGGATGTCATACCAAAATCTGGAGCTAATAGCTGCCCGATAAAAACCACGTGGGATTCTTCGATTCGAAGGCAATTATAATTCACCTGGGTCACTTTGATACTGCAGACGATAAAATGGAAAATAGCGAATGAAAATATAACGAGGGGCTCGAGTTGATTTAGTGGAGACTGCCGTGAAGCATTTGACTGCAATTTGAGAAATTTCAATTTGCAGAGAAATTTTCTCTGGCAGTAAATTCATACTCTGTATATCTATAGTGGATAACGTGAGTCCTTTTGATTTCGTGGAAACGTTCACGGAACGTTTCGAAAACGTAAAATTGAGCGAATCGTGATTTTATGCCGAACATCTGGAAAGGTGAGGCGAAATACGGGAATATCGTGAAATATGGGTTCGCGCGGGTCAGGAGGGAAGTTTTACAGTCAAAGTTGGACCGCGCGCGACGCGACCTGGGAAATGAAATTTTATCCCACATCTTCACGAAACTCGTTCAATAAATTTGATACCGCCTCTACCAGCCGGAAGGGCAATGACTGACCATGGGGTCGATGGGGGAGAAGTCGTCTTCCATCAGGAACTTTGAGCTCAACGAGCAAAGCAGAGTTTTTATTGCTGATTAATTTTCAACTTACCGTTTCTCTGTTTTCAGAGAAAACAGGAAATCACTGTAATAACCCCGAAAATCAAAAGTTCTGTTTCCACTCAATCTTCACGCTTCGAGGTCTAAAGAATCACTCCAAAATAAATCAGAGCTAAAATGTTTCGAATTGTAGGAGTTATTCAGTTTTATCGCGAGAAATTTAATAATTTTCTCTCGAAACTGGCCAGCCTGCGTTACCAACACGCTAAAGCTGGCCAGTCACTAGAAAAATGAGACCTCGTACAATTCCCGACATCGACGATTATCTGTGACCAATAATTCTCCGATGGATTCCATCTGGCAGAGTTTCGTCGAAGATCAAGTCAAGTATTGGTTCTGTGATGAACGCTTCGTCAAACACGCGATTAACCCTGAGGTTATCTGAAAGCCGATCAAAATTACTAATTGACAAACAGCCGTCCATCTCAGGGACGATTTAACGTCTATAGTATTACAATTGCCGAAGACAAGGCTTGAGGATTGACAAGATTGACGATCAGGCCGGATAGCGGTGGGCAATAGCAACCCACTCCGCCGGTTGATCATTTCTCAACGGAAACCGCTGAATGGGAAACCAGAATGCGGAGAAACTTGGCGAGATTCTATGCCTGCAGGGAAAACCTCGAGATATACAATTGAAACTACAATCCTCCGGCCATCTAGTTTTGATTCACGAGCTCGAATACAACGGGATTTTTTGTGAAAAATTGAAAAACATTACCAGGCGACTGAATGGACGCTATAAATTTTTCGAAATCGGTGCTGTACCGAGGGTGAAAACAATCGAACCGTACCGCGTCCCGTGGCGATCGTTTTTTTCCGTTCGCTAATGGGGACGTGGGTTCGAGATGTCAGGCTAGAACTCCTGGTGCCAGACCAACATCCGCTCTATAGGGGTACGTGTACCGTACGTGTATCGGGAAATTCAATTGACCAGTATCAGACGAGCCGTGCGTAATTACTCAATGGAAAATTAACGACGGGCAGATAGACGGCTCCCTTGTTCGAAATTATCCTCTCGAATAAATTTCGCTCGCTCGTTGCTGGCTATTAACTAATTACACGAAGCCCTGGTCTTCCGACTCTACAAACCATGGATATGCGACAAATTCTCCAGTCTGTCACACCTCGAAACTTTTGTTCGAGATGATCGAACGTATCTGACAAAGTCGAGGGAGGATTCTCACGCATGATGGCTGGATGAAGAATCGTTGCGGTCTAGCAAACATGTAGGTACGTGTCTTCGGTCATTGACGCCTTCCCATCTCGTTCGCTAGGGTAGAGGGTGTATATTTTGATATATTAATCCGAAGGAAAGTTTTCCTTTTACACCCGACGAAGCAACGATAGGTACATACGCGTTGAGGGTGCGGGACGAGAAGAAATTGGATTTTTTTAAAGGCAATCAGGGATGATTGCGTCAGGGAAAAAACCCCAAGGGTCGTCTGATTTTGAATCGAACAAATCGATCTTTTTGGGATATATGGGATAAGAAAAGTTGCCAAAGTGTAACCATTTGGAAGCAGCAGACGGGAAGTGTAGTCCGCAAAAGGGCAAATAAACACAATCTACGTGAAAATATCGTAGTAATTGGTTTGTAAGAAATTTCAAGATCATTGGCTTCTGAAATTTTTTACCGTGAACCAAATGGAACTGAGATAATGTCGAAAACAAGACAACATCCTTCACACGCTTCACACTTGAAGAGTTAAAAATTGGAGGGTTGAAGCCTGTATATTTTCCAAATAATCGATTCCATGCGAATAACAGTTAGGAACTGTTTTGCTGGAAATTGTATTATCTTTAAAATAGGTTCATATCATTTTTCTCCCACGGGCCACTGGGGGTGAGATATTATCGATAACACAATTCATTTGCTTGATAGAGTCAAAGTCTGTACATATTTCAAGCCGTGGATAGAATACCAGGCCTACATGAATAACGTATATTTCAGACCTCTTTTGTAGACGATTTTATTATCTTGAATGTTGATACCGATCGTTTTTCACCTAGTATCAACCGGAAGTGAGATATCGGAGCTGAAATGCGGCACAAACAGTAGATATTTAGGTGGCATCCATGTGCAGCAACTGTTTTTCGAGTGGAGTCATGTTTTTAGTAAAAGTCATTGGCGTGCCTGGCAAGCCGAAGGCAAATATACTCCACGGGCTCGCCCTATACAATATTTTTTGCGCCACTTTACGGACGAGAACTGCAAGCATAAAAAAGTAAGTTTTCAATGTCTCTGACGGAAAGAATCTTTTTCGAAGCAAACAGGGTGGATTTGTAACGACTGAACAGTCTGAAGTTGGCTAGACTCAGCCTTTGGACAGTTGGATTGGTTCAGAACTGTCTAAAAGCCTGTTTTTCGATTCCAGCCAACTTCAGACTATCAAGATGATCAATTTGGAATAAGAACTGTTTCGAGAGTATACCATACGGTGAGATGATTCACCCTCCCTGGCAAAGTGGTCGCCGGGTCTGAATGTAGCAAGAGAAGCGTGTAACCGTGTTATAGCCTGGGCATAGTCCTGCACCCCTGTTATTAGCAATTTCCATCTCCCCGCATAGTCGTAACGTGTCGGAAGTTCGTTGCCCTGGCCTCACCTCTACGCTGGGCTTCGGCGCCAGCAAGCAGCATCTGTAATGAGTATACATGTTGCAGTATACCTTTGGGCAGGCCAGGGCATGGCAAGGCTGAGTTTATATACACACTACGAACTTACTTAACTTCCCCGCCTCAATATACGCCCGCGAACATGTATCGTACTTTTGCACACGTTTGAGAATGGAGAAACTTGCTCCTCTATGTCCCACTACTGGAGAAACACTGGATTAAGGTAACTCGTTATCTCTCCCAAAATTCACAGACTATCACGGATCGAGTTCCGAGCAGATATTTCGACGAAACACGTAATGGCTGAAAAAGAAGCCGGACATGAACGAGCCTGCCAAACATCAGGAAGCCATTTGATGCGTCTGTGATACATTCGATCACTGTGAGGGGATTTTTCCCTTTTATTTATCCTCCTCCTTCCACCGAGGCATAAAATATTCATTCGATATTCAAGGAGAATTATTCCTCCCGCCAGAAGCTATGCATCAGATATGACTCCGCACTGGCCTCGTCGATAGTCGGATGGAATTGCGCTCCGGATAGCAAAAACTTGAAGGAGATTAGGAAAAAGTTGGGTTCCAATAGGAACCGTCCCCTTCCGCGACGTTGGAATTGATTCCCTATTTCGGATATTATTATCGCTCTTTAAAAGCGCACACTGCGTTCGGAATTAAGCTCGACGTTACCTCGCCTCGGAACAACCATCTCTGACCATAATTACAAATCGATGCTAAAATCGCAAATCGATAGTCATAGTTTCGGCCAATACCCGGTGGAGTTCATGATTAGCGCCCGTAAAAATTCCATTTATCGCTTTATCCCAATTTTTATTGCGGCGCAAATAACAAACGTGCCCCAATTAATGAACAATCCGATATTTTCTGATACAGATTTGATTATAGATTGGTTAATTTTAAGACCGTGTAAGACCGATAAATGAAAGTTCAGTTTCCGAACTGACGAACAAAAAGAATTTCAGACTAGTTACTGACTTCAATGGATTATAAATTCAGCATAAAAAATCGGCACTTTCTTCTATTCAATCATTGACTGGGACATTGACTTTAGGACGTATCCAAGTTGCCGAATGGCTTTCCATAACCTAAAAGGTGTTCATATTAATATAATAATAATCCCAATCAAATCGCTTCTATGCCTGTGAGATACTCAGAGACTCAAATACTTTTGAATACCCTAAACGGGTCTCTTTCACGCGCTTAGCAGCTGTGACGTCACTATTCAGTGTAAAGATACCGACATCTAGTGTCATCAGTGGAAACACAATTCTCATAAATTCTCGTTTCGTATCGACTGATTTTGGTTAAAACGCAATTGACGGAATGATAGTTTCCTGTCTGAAGTATTGGTGGTCGTGTTAAGCCTGCTCTTATTTCTCTCCTGGCGTGTACGTAATCCATACCTGACTCAGTTGGGACAAGTTTTAACACGTGAGAAGCCTGGGCGCTGGGTATTAAATACGCATGAGTATACGATATATATATAGATATATGTATATAATATAACGGCCAGAAGTGCATCGTCGGAGAACATCCTTAGCTAAAGCGATAGAGAGAGGGATATAAGTTACCGGTAGGGATTAAACTTTAACTATCACCTGGGCAATGTTCCCTTCGCGTAATTTAACACCGCGAGTCTTGCGCCAGGGTTTATCGCTCGGTACGTACAACGGAAAGGGCGTAAAATATGTTCAGAGATTTTTTTTTAAACTTTACAAACCCGTGATATCACCGCAGGTCAATTTTGAACACTGATGAATTCGTTGTCTTTAACTTCGGAAATAGACTTGAATCTAGTCACTTATAACCTCAATAATTGGAACTGTATCAGTTTCGAAAGGAGATAAACGTTTTCTTCGCAACACCAGCTTGGAAAGTTCAATAACGGTGAGGAAAATGAAAAATTGGCGCATGCGCACATCGTAGATGCTTCACTTTCCGTCCTAGAGCTTTTTTCCCCATCTTACTGCGTCGCGAGTGCTGAAAATTGTGTCTATGAGTTAAATTTTCCAAATTCGACAGCCATATCGATTCATCTGTTGCCTGTGGATGTTGGCCGTTTAATTTTGGGTGAGAGATTAATTTTCTCGATTACTGACGAAATTCTCTATTTCCTCGATCTGAAACTCCCGGATTTCGGAATTATTCAATGTTCTGTCCCGTTGGTTTATTATTCAGGCAGCAATTCTGATTTATAGATGCGACACCAGCCCGAGTCTCGTTCCTTTGTACGCCTTTTCACTCGCGACTCGAATAAGCCGGAAAATTTTTTGTTCTACGATCGCGTGCCTTTTCCAGGATCAAAAAGCAACAGAGATGATTTCACAGGGCACGTTTCTTCTATACAATTACAGAAACTCTCTTTGCAAACTCTCGATCAGATCGTGACTCTCGCTAATTGGCGTCTGGCTGTTTGTCAAATCGCGTTATTTCAAGCGGCAAAAGGCGAAGTGAAAAAGGAGAGAAATAAAAAGTTTATACCATCTCCGGTCTCGATTCGGGCCGTTTTTCGAACATCCCCCTTAATTTTCCCGACCCAGTTTATACAGGCGTAATTGCAGACGGCAGGAACGAAGTGGTACCCTCGAATGATTAGCATACGCCGAACACGGGCCGCCCGCGTCTTGACACTGCATTTCTGTCTACTACGGTTTATCAAGCACTCCGATGGGTCGACAGCGGGAGACCGGCCGAGGGATGAAAAGGGGTTGTCTGTTCTTGAGTGGGAAGTCGCCCCGCGAGGATGCTCCTCGATTCCGCATCTCGAGATGGCACTTCGTCCTCGCTGCAGGGTCGTCCCCGTGTCCGAGGATCAGGGTTGCCATGGCGACGCACCCTGGGCGCCCTTCGCGACCCAGGGGCTCCCAACTCAAAAATCTAAACACCGGGGCGAGTAGTTTTTACGGAAGACCGCATGCATCGTTAACATTGGTTTATTTTCCTTGTTCAAGGATGATGCCAACTTTTTCTCACAAGTTTTTACAGTCAAAACCAGGAAAAAAAACGCAAAAAGCCTCCGAAGAACCTTCTGCTGGAATTGGTACTGGCGATGAAATACTTGAGTTACAGCGATTTTTTTTTTAATATCAGAATAGAAAGAAGAGCAGATTTACGCGAGGGGTCAGTCGCACTGCACCAACTTTGAGCGATCACTGGAACAAGCCGACGCATTAAATTTCAATGTAAAAATTCAGAGACATAATTCGAATACTAGAAAATATGCTCTCATCGATAAATCTGTTATTTTTTGGTTTTCGAGTACTATAAAATGAATCCTGAAAAAATTGGTAGAAAAAGCACGGTTTTGTACTCAAAAATTTCAATTCTCAATATTTTTTCGCTAAAATTTGAAACGATATGCTTGTTCAAGAATTCGAACGATATGCATTCCCAAAAATTTACCAAATATTTATTACGAACAAATCGGAAGTCTCTGTTTTCTCAACGGAATATAAACGTATTGACGAAAAAAGCATTGAGCTTATGTCACTCAGCAGCTGCGACAAACAGAATCGTGAATGGACCCAGTATTTGACCCCTTCTCGCTGCATTATATCACCTTTGATCATCAATAATGTGTTTTTAGTTTCGATTTTACACTACAGCTGATATTGAATGGTGACATTATCCTCCCTGACGATTATTTTTCATCAGTTGGACGAGTTAAAAAACGATCCCGGAGTCAGAAACTGGGCAGTTCACCTTATTATCCGCGCACATCTCATTCTTCGAACAAAATTGCAGGGATTTGTTGAAAAGTCCTGAAGAATTTGTTAAGTTTGGTGCGAGAGACAGATTTCTAAGGATTGGGGAAAGTGTTAAGGGCTCGGATCACCTTTTCGAAAAGCTCAAAGATCTGCGAGGTTCGCCTGAAATTCAGTTAGCTCAGATTCAGAGTTTAATTGACCGTCTAATTTTAGGTACGGCTTACTTCGCAGTTTACTGGGTATTGTAGGTATTGCTAATTCTACGTAGATCAAAGATTTTATTCCACCCCTATTGACTATCCTGCACAATAACCTGTACCCTGCACTCAATCGTTGATATGCACACTACAATTACAATTGAAGCAAATACGGGCCAACCTGTGTGTAAATAAAATCCTAGCCGTGCCAAAGGCTTTCGATTTAATTGCGATCAATGGTTACACAAATTTTTGCTGTCATTTTTTGGGCGCAGGAAAAAGTAACATTCATCTCATCCTCGATCTGAGAACAAAGTCGAACTGGAAAATCTAGCGCAATATTATTCAATTCCAATTTTGGAATGTCAAATTTCATTTTCATTCCACTTCCTTTATGCCCACGACAATGCTGGCGAATTTGAAGATTGCGTACGCAATCTATATAAGAAGCATACAAGTAGAATAGAACATGCATCAAAATTGGAAAGGAACAAAAAATACTAATACATGAATAGACATAATCACGAAATAAAGCTCAATTGATTAGTGAAAACCATATGAAAATCCTCAGATTATAGTAAGTTTCATTTTGGATTTTGGACTGTGACGTCATTGGCTCCAAATTTTGGAAGTCTGACCTTGTATTCGATATCAGCACCTCGAAAAACCCTAGAGTATGAATTCTGCCTAAACACGTTCATTCATTCTCGAGATATGTGATCAAATCCGAAATCTAATAGTTTCTAAGTTTTTGGGGGATCTCCGTAGATTGAGACGAAATTCATTAAAAAAAGACACACAGCATAACCTCAAAACTCGACTTCCAACGACTTTCTTTATTTCTGTGAAAAGGAGTAACGGGAATTTGAAAAGGTAGAAAAACCCGTGTAACCAAAGCCAGGGGAATGACAACGAATATTGTGGTCCGTGTAGCAATGGCAGCGTAACGTGAAAACCGAGTACAGAGCCATGCAGCAGCAGCAGCTGTAGTACGGTTCTGAAGAGAACAACTGTATACATACAAAGCGGTGATTGCTTGCTGCAAGATTGTTTGTCCGCTCGTTCGCTCGTACGTTCTTCCATACTTTGTCAACTATAAAGAAACACAAGAACTGCTATACTCTCAGTGCGAGTGTATTGTGTATCCGAAAGACTGCATGAATTTTCACAAAGAACTGCAATATGGGAAATATGCAGAAGCAGACGCATCGCACCGTGCGATTTATAATGAGACCGAAGCCTGCTTCTCTTTCATTTTCGGGAATATTAGAATGAATAAAAAAAACTCTAATTTTACAGCACCGAATCGAACAACGAAAAATTTAGAGCGTTGCTTCTCTGTGATGAAGCCCTCAAAGCCCCTTTAGACCGGGTCGTATTGACTTTATTCGGGCACGCGAGCCGCCGCGGTAGTAAGCCAAACCCGATTTGACAGAATTCGTATAAATTCGATGGTTTAGTAGCAGCCGATTACACCGAATTTCTAATACACGATACGGAATTACAGACGGGTAAATTTCCATCGAAATCATACAAGCTTTTTCGAAAATAATAAAAATAATGGCAAAACATTTTGGCTTCCAGGAGATATATTAAACTCAAAATTTTGTGTTCTTCAATTCTCGATAAATTCCTAATGTAGGAATAATTTATGTTAATTCAAACTGATTCATTCGATTCGTGTCAATTCGCATCATTTTCCATTATTCGGAATAATTGTCGTTAACTTTACCTGATCCAAATCAATTCAATTTAATTTTTCTCAATTCGAAATGATTCATCTAATGCAAATTAACACATTACGTCATTCGAATTAACGGCTGATAAGAATTATTGAATCGACTTGGAAAACGTTGAGACGTGGCTAAAAAAAAAGTGAAGTAAGTTTTCGACCATATTTGCTACGGAGCTTTTGTTTCATTGACTAAGTTCTGTGAGGATCTCAGGCGGGAGCCCCATGATGCCTATAAATTTCTGCCTTCAAAATCTATTGGCAAAGTGATCGTGACGTCAGAACTCAGAAGGGATGAGACTAACTTAGGAACTTGGAAATTACGAAGAGTGGGAAATTTGAGTATAGAGCAAATTGAACCGATAATCTTCTGAACGGTCTCCTCGAAAGATGCTCAAAAGTGCCGAAAATGTTGAAACCAATACAGAAATTGACGGATTCCATACAGTCACTTGTAAAATATATTTTTTTTCAGTATGAAGCGATGCTTCAGCATCAATGAAACTCACAGAACCTATGAGTAATATCATCCTACATACGGTGTGAAATATTTATTGGAAAAAGTAGTTTCATTTTTCAGAAAATGAGTTTTTCCAATTTTCAAGATAATGTGCGTCATTCGGTTGATTTTCTGAATTATTGAAATCTCTTTTCGGATTTTGAGGGAATACAAGTGAAAAAAAAATGCACAAAACGTGACAAAGAACGATGAACGTCAAGAATAGATATTTATGTGGCATGCGCAGAAAGTAACTGTTTATTCGGCGAGGTTATGTTTTTCGTACGAGCCGTTGGTTTTACCTGGCCAGCCGAAGGCGTGCCTTGTAAAGCAACGGCGAGTACTAAAAAGATAACCTTGCCGAACAGTTACTTTCTGCGCGCGCCCCATACAATATTTTTTACGGAAAAGGCATTAATAGTCACTGTGACGCCAGTTGAGTTTCGCATGAACTGCGTATAGGAGCTGCTGTAAAAGGTAGTAGAGAGGGGGTAACCTGCGGTATAAAGACTTTATTCCGCAACTTTGACATGCGCACTTCGAACTGCGCATCAAAGTTGCAGAATAAAGACTTTATACCGCAACTTTGAACCTAGCGGTATAAAGTGCCACTTGCCGGAACGAAAACAGGCGTCAAAAAGTGACTTTTTAATGCCTGTGCCGTAAAATTTTTTGTTAAATTCAGATGATGTGAACCCCAATTAGGCATCCACCTCTGAACATAATATTTGAATTTAGGTATTCGTAGTCCACGATGCACAACTATATCCATAAGGTACCTACAGGCGATGATAAGACTTTATGGAATATTCAGAAGTAATCACGAATTAACGATTCAAGTACTTGCGTCAATACAATGTGAATCAGACTCGACAATCGGGGTAAGCGAATTTCGTCATTGAAATTTCATCTATACCATATCTAGATACGAAATGACTGAAGATTATCGAAGGCCTGTTGATGCCATAAGGTGACTTAATTTTGAGCGGAAAAATCATGTCATGTCTTCAACCATGGAAGGGGTACAGCACGGGGGAGGCACCGACTCCTCTCGTTTGGATATCATTCTGAACGTCTTTTGGTTTTTGAATCACTATTTTCGGATAATCAGTGACTAATTATCTGTATCGTAATATTCCTCACGGTATTTTGTATTGAAACATGGTTAACGAGCGACGTTTGAAAACTTCATTGGCACAGCCTCGGAATAATAACAGTATACCTTGCAAATTTCATCCAAATCGGTTCAGCGGTCCAAACGGAATAAAACTTTTCATGCAGGTGTTGCAAATAAAAAAACCTTTCCACATTTCACGTCACTCGGAAGGAAAAAGTAATCGTTTTTATAAGGGCCTCTGAATTTTAATTTCTTCTGTATTCGGAATCTGCGTTGGAAATGGAAAATTTATACGATACAGCGAATGAATATTTTCGAAATTTATTTTTATTGCTCACAATCTTATGCAGCTATGAATTATTGTCACTGGTATATACATATTCAGTAATCAATTGGAAGACATACTGGAAGAAAGTGGTAGTCTCTCGTACAGCAAATGATTTCCGTTCTTCCACAAAAAGTTCTTCAGATTAGCACAAGCGGTTCCGAATATTCCGCTTCGCGATAGCTGCTAAGAAGTGGCCTGCGAATTGATTCACCATAGTTTGTCGATTAATATATTCAGCATCTTCGTATCAAGTGATACTGTCGACGACACTCACCAATAGTCTCTTCCGCTGCATGGGATTAATGATTATGAAAATCCACCTGAGAAAGTGAAATTACGATTCAATGGCAGGTACCAGAACACATTGAAAAAATAATTTAAGAAATCATCATATTTTAGTTGATGTACGAAATAGTATAGAAAGTCACAATAAGATCGTAGTTCAGTAGTACTGAACTGGTGGTGCAATTGAAATCAGGGATCGAATGTTGAGTATCAAATACGTTTGCCTAACTGGAGGCTAAGGAAATAGATCAATTTATGAAAGCCTAATTGGAATTTGGTTTGTAGCGAACGATAGATCTCAGTATGACAATTATATTTCTAATGGTCCGATTGTTTTCAACTTACTTGCGGCAAGCTCGAAAGCAGCATTAAAAATCCCATGGATTTTGGTCTCTACTGCGTCGAATAAATGAGTCATTGTGGTCACAGCAGCTGTGATCTCAGTGCTGGTCTCTGGAAATTAAAGGATACCTCAATAATTTAGACAATTTTCAAGTGCTTGATGCGCGATATTCTGGATGGGCACAATCGTCTTCAACTCACTTCCGGAGATCGCTCCACAACGTGGCACATCGGCTATGACTCTGATTTTTAGTGGGTTGAATAAATCTGAAATTGGAATATACAGAGGTTATGATCAAGTCGTCTTCGACTCTCACTCAGTTCTAACAACAGCTGGATGAAAAGCAAGTTAGGCTTGATGTATTTTTCGAATGAGTGTCACTTACCCGTGAATCTGGTAGCTATTACTGATTCGGTTCCTGAGAATAAAATATGTGTATCATGACAAAGTGGAAATTCACCAATTGACGCATGATATAACGGCAATGAGTGAAAAATAATGAAATATGAAGAGTTGAAATAGGAAATCTCGATCGATCTACGATAAAATTTGATCGGAATCAATTAAGGTGGTCGTCTCGCCACTCCAGCATCAAATTATGTCTATTAATCGTGGATGTCCAACGTAATTTTATGATAGTTTTCGATATTGCAGAAATGTTTATGCGATTAAAACTTTACGGATACACATTTACAATGAATATTATTTCGTAATTTACGATGAAATAATAATAAACATAAACAGTAACTGATTTGACTATTTTCCGGTCAGCTGTCATGGGTAAGAAATTGGTCTGGCAACGTCGCGATACAAGGGTTCCTTGCTGGCATGGCATACGACGTTCGTAACCTCTCCGTTCTCACCGGCGCCCGAAGATACCTTCGCTCACGGTGTTGCCAAATGTATTCGATCGCTTTGTGGCGGGCTGGTAATGGCTGTCTGATGTCGTTTACATCGAGATTATCTTTAAAGTTCTAATCGAGAAATTCGGTGACCCAAAAGTGTTAATTTGTCAATATTTGAAGTTAAATTACTTACAGAAATCTTCGGTAGGATGCGAAATATTTTTCAGATATTAAAAGTTTATTGTACAAACTCATCTACATTTCAAAATCAAGAGATTTTCTAATCCTCCCTATATCCTACGGGTGGCGAGACGACCACCTTAAAACAATTCCTCGACTTCACCCTGATATGTGAAGCGAACAGTAGATCACAAAAACATTTCGCGTGTCTAATTGCATAAGGTCGTAAGCGCCAAAAACGCGGTTTTGGTGGCAAAAGGTCGTATAATTTCTTTTCACGCCATTCGCTTTGAAAACGGCCAAAACGTATAGATCAATTGAAATTACGAGATCGAAAAATGTAAGTGCAAAAGGTCGTAAGTTTGGCGAATTCGTCGTTCTTTCATTACAATTGTTAAGGAAAAATAAAAAACAACGTAAAGGCAAAACGTCGTGAGCGCCATTATTTTTCATAATTTTTAATCGTTTTTCCAAATAGTTGTAAAAACTCGTAAAACGCAAAGATAAATTGAAAGAACGACCATTTAAAAAAAATTCGATAAAAAATATTGGTAGTTAAAAGCAGAAGATCATCTCCGCCTAACTTGTCGTAAGTTTTGCACTTACATTTTTCGATCTCGTTATTTCGATTGATTTATACGTTTCGAACGTTTTCAGAGCGATTGGCGTGAAAAAAAAAAATTGTACGACTTTATGCCATTATAAACAGCAAAACGTCGTATAATGGCGTTTACGTCCTTATG
Source organism: Euura saliciscinereae (assembly GCA_018420115.1). Lineage (NCBI taxonomy): Eukaryota > Metazoa > Arthropoda > Insecta > Hymenoptera > Tenthredinidae > Euura > Euura saliciscinereae. The sequence goes on from JAFFZH010012964.1 coordinate 28,208, forward strand.
TCATTAGACACGCGATTTTTAAAGGGTAAATTAGTCGTCTTCAACTCACCCGCTTTACCCCTTCGGATAGAAGATACAGTGTGTGTGAGAAAGGCTCCGATTCTCTTCACAGCCTCTGAAACAAAAATAGAGACAAAGATAATTTGAGCGTTTTGGTAGACGTATGAATTGGTCAAGTAAGTGTATCCAGTCGTCACTTACTAGCATCTGCGTCGTTCACGCAAGTGCTATCTGAAAATAAAATAGGTACATCATGACACTATTGTAGTTTGTCAATATTTGACGCATGCTTAGTAGCTATGACTTTAATATCTTCATGTGGTAACATTGTTTCGAACTTACTGACGGCCATCTGTCCAACACCATACGCAAGTGCTACCAGCTCGGTTTCGACGACATTTTTCACGGCTTCTGAAATTTAAGTAAAGAGGACTGTCATTAAGTCGTCATTCCGCGGTGCTCGACTCGCTTAAGAGCACGCTCCAGTCAGCCGTTTCCGTATTTAAAAAATAATGAAGCCTAATATGAACGCGGGGGTGTTTAATGGGTTCCTTAGACGATTTGTATTAAATTGGTAGCTACATGAACGTGTATCTCACCACAATCGAGTAAAATAAGGCTTTTTTGTGTCGCGAAGCGTGGGACCGTCACTTGTTTTCACTGATATCACCGACTACGCATCACAAGGGTGGAAACGAACTGGTGAGCGCCCTCATAAATATAATTCCACTCACATATATCGCAAGACTTGTTCATTTCACTCAACGATGAAGACGAAAAATTGTTTCCAAAAAAAGACTGTAATTGTCGGTATAAAGCAGTGGCCGCGGCCATGTTGGATCGCTTCGCCAACCTTCGTCTCGCGGTCCTGCGTTTCACGAACCGCCGTTCCTTGTTCAGCGCTATGACAGCTGACGAGCGTTAATTCAAACGGAAATAATTCGGAATAATAATAGTTATAACAATGCATTGTTATTATTATCATTATTATTATTATAGTTATGAATATTATTATTATTATTATTATTATTATTATTATTATTATTATTATTATTATTATCATTATTATTATCATTATAATTACAATTTCCGAAATAATAATCATAGCAATTATTATAATAATAATTATTATTATTATCATTCAAAAAAAATTACTCGAAAGTGGTGAAATTTGTAAATGAAAATGAAAACGTATGCGCCATTTTTTTTTGTTTTTCTACGAAAACTCTAAAATCCTCTATAACGCATTAAAAAGCCTAATTTCAGAGTTCTTTATGTGAAATTTCCAAAATTCAGGAAAAAAAAATTGACTGGGCAACGGTATAAAGTCGTATACGCCATTTTTTTTTCACAATAGTATATTTAGATACTAGGGCGAAATGTGAGGCTTTTTAGGCCGAGCGCGATGTATTCAACACGAACCGAGACGAAGGTGAGTGATGAATACATCGTTCGGCCTAATAACGCCTCATTTTGCCCATGTATCGAACATTATTTTTTATTACAAATGCATGAAAAAGTTTCTTGTTTGCACGCCGTGCGCGACAAGATTCTTGTTGAGCACGCTGAACGTGCGCAGAACGAAGTGCGCATCTCTGGCGTGTTACGTTGCCATTGACGACGCAAACGTCAGAAAAGTGCCAGATTATCTTTTTCATGCATGCGTAATAAAAATACTCTTGTCCTGTGCAACGCATAGAAGAAATGTAATTCCGATTTTCACAACATTTTCAAGATAAAAAAAATTTAATAATATATGACGTATACGACTCTATACCTCTGCCTTGTCTAGTTTTTTTATGATGAAACTTGAAAAATTCTCAAAGATTCGGAATTTTGATTAATCTGTGCGTTTCACAGGATTTCAGGGTTGTTAGAAAAAAAAAAATGGCGCATATACGTTTTCATTTTCATTCACAAATTTCACCACTTTCAAATAAATTTTTTTCAATGATATTAATAATAATAATTATTATAATAATTATTATGATTATTATTTCGCAAATTGTCATTATAATGATAATAATAATAATGATAATAATGATAATAATAACAATGCATTGTTATAACTATCATTATTCCGAATTATTTCCGTTTGAAATCACGCTCAGCTGTCATAGCGCTGAACAAGGAACGGCGGTTCGTGAAACGCAGGATCGCGAGACGAAGGTTGGCGAAGCGATCCAACATGGCCGCGGCCACTGCTTTTATGCTGAAAATTACAGTCTGTTTTGGAAACAATTTTTCGTCTTCATCGTTGAGTGAAATGAACAAGTTTGGCGATATATGTGAGTGGAATTATATTTTTTATCACGCATGCATGAAAAAGTTTCTTGTTTCGCCGTGCGGAGCGTGTATATTCTGGCACTTTTCTGACGTTTACGTCGTCAATGGCAACGTAACACGCCGGACCTGCGCACTTCGTTTTGCGCAGATCCAGCGTGCACAACAAGATTCTTGTTGCGCACGGCGTGCAAACAAGAAACTTTTTCCTGCATTTGTAATAAAAAATACTGTTCGATACGAGGGCAAAATGAGGCGGTTAGGCCCGTGCGATGTATTCAGCACTCACCTCCGTCTCGGCTCCGGCTTCGCTCAGCGCCTATGGCGCTTCGCTACGCCTCTGCCTCGACTACGGTTCGTGCTGAAACATCGCACTTGGCCTAAAAACGCCTCACATTTCGCCCTTGTATCGAAATGTACTATATGAGGGCGCTCACCAGTTCATTTCCACCCTTGTGATGCGTAGTCGGTGATATCAGTGAAAACAAGTGACGGTCCCACGCTTCGCGACACAAAAAAGCCTTATTTTACTCGATTTTGGTGACATACACGTTCATGCAGCTACCAATTTAATACAAATCGTCTAAGGAACCCATTCAACACCGTTCATTTAGGCTTCATTATTTTTTAAACACGGCAACGGCTGACTAGAGCATGCTTTTAAGCTGAATTCGAACAACAAGTGAATACCTGTCATTATCGAAAATCTCTGTATCTTTAACTCACCGTTGATGGCAGCCCTGGTTGGAACATTTTCTGAAACAAAAATCAGGATATCACGACAATACTTGACGAATCGAGTGGAACCTGACATGTTGAAAATGGTTTGAACATTCCGTGTAGCATAAAATGTAAAGAATAAAATGGTTCCAAACAAAGAGCATAACGTTCAAAAAACATATTTTATCTATATCGTGATGACGTACGCATAGTTTTTATTTTTAACGATTCAATGAATCTTACCACCTGCAGAACATACGTGCTACAAAATGTTAAGTGTGCTGTTAAATATTTCGTGACACAACACTTCAAAAGTTGATTGCTCTTGATATACATAAGTTCGACGAATGGTCGATTTTCCACTGCAGTACAATTTTACGGTTTTAAATTTTACTTTCTGTGATACTAAAATGTCGGCATAACGATTCGATAAGTCTGCAGAATAATTACTGCAAAATAAGTATACCATTAAATATTTCGAGACAAAATAAATACTCGAAAAAATTGATTCCGCGGTGCTCGACTCGCTTGAGCTAAATTCGAACAACTAGTGAATATCTGTCACTATCGAAAATCTATGTATCTTTAACTCACTGTTGAAGGTAGTCTGGGTTGGTTGGGCTCCTGAAACAAAAATCAGGATATTCCGTTACATATTTCGAGACACAATATTTGAAAAATTGATTCCGTGGTGCTCGACTCGCTTGAGCTAAATTCGAACAACAAGTGAATATCTGTCACTATCGAAAATATCTGTATCTTTAACTTACTGGGTGTGGTACCCGCGGGTCGGTCGGCTCCTGAAACAAAAATCAGGATATCATGACAATACTTGACGAATCGAGTGGAACCTGACATGTTGAAAATGGTTTGAAAATTCCGTATAGCACAAAATGTAGATAATAAAATGGTTCCAAACAAAGAGCATCACGTTCAATAAACACATTTTATCTATATCGTGATGACGTACGCATAGTTTTTTTTTTAACGATTCAATGAATCTACCAACTGCAGAACATACGTGCTACAAAATGTTAAGTGGGCTGTTAAATATTTCGTGACACAACACTTCAAAAGTTGATTGCTGTTGATATACATAAGTTCGACGAATGGTCGATTTTCCACTTGAGTACCATTTTGCGGTTTCAAATTTTACTTCCTGTGATACTAAAATGTAGGCATAATGATTCGATAAGTCTGCAGAATAATTGCTGCAAAATAAGT
>JAFFZH010012966.1:5498-29762 GCA_018420115.1 Euura saliciscinereae
TTTCAAAGCGCGTTTTGATATCTTCAAAAATGACGAATATAGCGACTGCCGTTTCTGAACCGGAAGTGGGATCGAGCTGAAAAGCTTATTTTTATATCTTCCTGATAAGAACAGTATCCTGTGCAAATTTCATCCAAATCGGTTCAGCGGTCCGACCAGGGTCTTGTTTACTAGAAACTCGCACCCTGAACTAGGCATTGCACCGTAAAAATTCCTGATAATTCCTGGAATTTACATTCAATGCAATAAAAAAAAAAATGAAAACCTGTTTTTGTGCAATTTCATAGCCTAGCAGTCTGAATATCGTTAAGAATCAGTAATTTTCTCCCAAAACTGTGTTCAGCTAATCGTAATGCCTTAGCTGGGTTGTCTTTATTTTTTGGGGCCAAAAAAAAAACGAGCGGTCGAAAGCTAGTCTTTAGTTTGAACGAGATCCATTTTGGAAGAGCCCGAATAGCTCGAGGATAACGAAGAGTCGCTCTTAATTGGACAAGCCAGAGTCGATCACAGAGGCACAATCAATTGTGCAATTTCCTATAACCCCGCTGGTTCGTTAATACAAGTATAAAATTACTCTGTTATGCTCATTAGTAGTCAAAGGGGGATCCAACTTCGACTTCCAGATGTGAAAACCCTTTTCCATATCCTCCGATAATATCGCTCCAGATTAGATTCGTTAGGCGATAAGCTCATCCTCTACTGGCTCATGTGAGAAAAATTAGAAACAACAAGCGGGTTTGGGCTGACTATGAGCCAGCCTTCGAACTTCCCGTTATTTATTTTGTTCTCAGCTGTTTTGAAATTTGCAAATATGACCTCAGGTTTTTGATCAGCCGTTCGAAAAACCTAAGAGTACCAATTTCCGTAAGATTTCGAATGTTTTTAGTGTTTTTCCCGGCAAATTGGATTCGCCATTTCGAATTTCGCAAATCTGACGTCAGATTCGTGATCAGTGACCCAAAAAAACCAACGAGTACCAAGTTTCATCCAAATCCAAATGTATTTAGTTTTTTTTGCAACATATCGAATACGCCGAATCAAAATTTTGCAAAACTGACTTCAGATTCGTGATCAGTGATTGAAGAAACCATATGGTACCAAATTTCATTGAAATCCGTTGATTCGTTCTCAAGATATCGTCGTTTTTGTTGTGTTTTTTAGAATTTCGTTATTTAAATAGTTCAAAAAGTACTTATCCGATCAAAGCCAAAATCTAATCAGTTCTAAGTTGAGAAAAGCCCCGTCGATTGAGCCCAAGTTGATCGAAATCCGACCACGCGTTCTCGAGATATCGCGCGGACAAAAATGTGGTCACGCACATACACACACACACACACACACACACACACACACACACACACACATACACACATCCAGACGTCAAACTGAAAATAGTCGGAGGTGATTCTTTGGACCTCGAAACGTGAAGATTCAGTGAAAACTCAACTTTTCATTTTCGGGGTGATCACAATAACTTCCTTTTTTCTCTGAAAACAGAGAAACGGGAAGTTAAAAAGTAGAATTGCAACTCCTTGGACAGTGGCCACGTTCACTGAACCCTCGGTAAGCGTAACCACCCCAATTCCGGTAGTGGTAAGATGGCTAATGCTGGAGCTAGATGAATCTCGCACCTCGTACCCTGCGACCGTCTGACCCAGCAGATGAGCTTTGCCCCTTTTCCCTCCACCCTTCACTCGAGGTTCTAAGGTCGGCTCAACTCCTGATCTTAGTCGAACAAGGTTAAGTCCGACCGTGGGTATTTCATGAATAAATTTCCAGCTTCGAGCACCTCTAGTAATTGGATTCGATTTTTGATACAGTTCGCGCTTCCACCTCGAGGTGTAATTCTAGTTCCTTATTCTCTTTACGTGTATCTTCCGTGTGTTGTGTGCGACTGAGGAAAAGGAGGCTCTGGTACTTATTCTGGCAAAGCTACGCGGGACTTATGCACCGGGTACTGATATATCTCGTGCGAATTCGAATCGCGTACCAGTCTCAAAGGCACCTTACACCCTAGACCGTGCCCATAGTGCATGGTCTGAAATTACTAGCAAAAGGAACAAACACTAGTTTGAGACAGGGAGAACCGGAATTCAGAGTCACGTTCCTTGCATAAAACACATTATCCTCCCTCTTCGTCCTCTCCCTGAAAAGTCGGCACGGCTCCTGAAGCCCGGGATTGGCTCCGCTCAACTGATAGCTTTATGGCGTCTCGTATTTGTTGGGTATATAGTCTCCTGGATTTAGCGCTATCTTCTTCCTCATTCTTCGGGCATTCTCTATCCAGTATTCTTGTGCTTTCACATCAAATAGCAGCAAAATTGGATTAGTCGATATTCAAATGTGGAAAGGTGTACAAGAAGCTCCCCTAATCAACGACACGTGACGTGATATCGATCGATAAGCTTCCGTTCTTGGCAGAACGGCTATGAATTACCATTATCGAATTCTAATTTCCGAATTAGCGCCACGTAAATGTTTACACATTTGCACAATTCCGAGGATTGCAAACACCCCAGGGGTTCTACACGCGTTGCGATTCGCGGGCACGTCGAGTGTTTGTTACGTCACAACATCGACGGACGGTGGTAACAATAATGGATGCGTATTCGACTCAGAGGTGAACGGCTTCCGCAAATGTTTATACTGCGGAATGTTCATTGACCATTGACCATTAGCCACCACTGGAGTCCCGATCTTGGTCGTCAGTTTAGCGAAGTGGAATATTGCCAAGTTTTGAAATTCATAATCAGATAATAACGGAAACATATTCTTCCTTGTTCGAATCACACGCAACGCCATTGTGGAATTTGAGGCTATCTTGAATCTAGTTAGAAGTTATCTTTGAGTGTACGAAATAGTTTTCGCTATTACGAAAACGAGCATGGTCGAAATTCGACGACGTCATGACAGCCAAGAGGACGAAATTTCGCGAAGATGGAAAGCATTTTGACTAGTCGTGCGATTCGAAGTGGTAGAAGTCTCATGGTGTAAGTGTTGATTGGTTGAAAGCAAAGATATTGTGACTCACCAATCGTTTCCGGTCTTGGCAACGTTCTGACGTTTCCTTCCTGTTTGGTGTGGCTTTGGTTCTGCGACCATGTTGACATCTGCAAGCATACGAAAGAGGGAAAAATGTTATCAACGTTTAGTAAAGTGTGAGAATAAAATTCGTCGCTGAGAGTAAAGTAAGCACGTGGTTACAGTATCTTCTTATAACATACATGTTCCTGTTGGTGTAGCGGAAGGAAGAAAGACGAGGGGTCGTAAAACCTCGTCAACTCGAACAAACTACTATCTGACATCGTATAAAGTATATTTTATTTATCCCAGTATATCCTAGTACCAGTCTATGTACTCTGTGTGTAGAGTTTATGCAGATCACAAGTCTCCCGCAGAAACCAGCCAGAAGCCAAAGTCTATCTCGTCCATACAGCTGATGAAAAGCAAACATGCAGACTAATTGTGTCTCGCCTCTCCCGTTCCCTTTCCACCGAAAGAAGAATCTCTGTGGATTCTGGAGGAGCTGGTCGCGTGTTAAGCTAAATGAGGTGGAAAACTAGCTACCAGCCAGAAGCTATGAGACTCCTTCCGTCAGGAGAGTCTACAACCTCTGGTGGTCCAATGGACCGCGAGATTTCATACCCAGGTTGCTGTATTTTGTTAGGTTTGGTTAGGTTACGTGGGACCACCCACCGGAGAGTGGCAAACCTCGCGAAGGATCCCGTCAAGTGAGGTACTGGGATGCTGCTTAGGTCGAGATTATGTTTGCGGTAAACCGACGACGAAATTATCTCTCTTATACGAAAATGTCCGGGGACTGGCTCAGCTATCACTGAATTCACAATCTCTGATGCGTCTCAGACACGGTAAGCTTAAGCCATGGACGTAACGGGGTGGATCAATTCATCGCGTAGTCAATATGCACTTACATGCATTGTTCACTGAAGTCCGAATTTCATGAGGGGTTAGCCAATGGCCTTCATGCAAATTTGAAATACTATGAGACTTTGATGGACCTTTGGAAATATCGTGAGATACTCTAAGACTTCGTGAGGCTTCAATGGACGTCATGAAATGAGAAGAGTAGATCTTCCGTGTTTCTTGTTTGTGAATTTGTGAATTCCAGACATCGGAAAATGCGAAGATGCATTTATGTATGAATTTGGAATGATTTTTGTGGTGAAAAGTTTTTGGAAAGATCAGGCATTCTTCACGGAACAATAACCAATTCTGCAGCCATTCGGCATGGAAATATACGAGCGAATTCGCGGGCTGAGGTATTTCTAAGAAGTCCATAACCACCCTTGGAGAAATTGACTGCTGGGGATGGGAGATGGGGATACACCGCCTCAAACGGACCGAGGACGTTGAGTTAACTCCCAGAAAGGAGCTTAACTTAGGTCTAAGTTTTACTAAATTAGGTGCTATCATCCTAGTTAAATATAGCAGCCGGTCCAACCGAGATTTCTATTTCCGTTTCTCCCATTTCTCCCAAACATCCGGCACAAAGAATTTGCATATGTTAATATTCCCACGGAATTATATAACCTTGAAGCCGCGAAAGCTTATCCCTTCAATCTATGAATCGTGGTTTTATACTCTAACGGATTTCACGGTCATTTTATAAATTACCTTCTTTCCAGGGTTTTATAAGCGGAATGAAAGGTTTCTTGAGGGGATGAAACGGGTCGGATGCAGGGAAGGCTAGGAAAATCCGAGATTCCCGGAACTCGGATAACCGTGAGATTCTGATTATTTATTTATTTTTTTTTCTCTTCTCTTAGCCTGGAAAATAATTACGCCACTGTATTGTACAGCCCGAAGTGATGAAGGATACGATATACTATTTACCGTCTTAATTAAAAGTCTTCACTGCTGGTTAATTAACTCTGTTATATTTGTGCTACCTGTTTCAAAGAGGAGAAAAGACACGCGGCATTGTTCGTCGTTGGCCGGAATATAAATTGTACAGCAAAGAAGAGCCCACCCGAGGCCAAACGAAATTTATTCATTATTAATATACATCTATATACATTTATACGTATATTATTCCTGTGCTAATTTCATTTCGTTTCATTTTTCTCATTATTTAAGCTAAACTTGGACTCTAGCGGTGGTAATTTTTTACAGTGAAAAACTCATTACACTCGGGTTGAGATCAAGATTATGTCTAGTGCAATAATTCCGTAGTTTTGCATAGGGAAAACAGGCTTGAAAACCTCGACCCTTTTAATTTTTTTTTTTTTAATTTTTATTTCTTCTCATTTTCAGAGTATTAAACCAAAATGAATTTGTGCAAGCGTGAGGAGTGAATTGTTTACATCAAACAAAGCGGGGGTAGTAGGGTACTGCCTGTAAAATAAAACTTCAAACACCCGGTTTCCAGCCCAAGCTGCGTGCAACTAATTAGCCTCACTGACGTCATTAGCTTTGTACCTCATCCCGCTACTAGCACTCTGGTAACGAGGGAAAATTCTTTGTTGGTACTCCAAGATGAACATTCAGTTTTCTTTTTTCTCTTTATTTTTTCCTCATTCAAATTATGTGGGTAATCAGTCATAATTATTATCCGCGTATACTCGGAGGATCAAACCTCATCGATTTTTGTTCGGAGAAACTTCTCAATCTTAATTTCGAAACGGATGTAATAAATTTTCAATTAATTGAGAAATACTAGGTCGGGGAACGGAAACCAAATATTTCACTTTATCTGTTGAATATTGTTGCTCCCAGACGTTTCGGAAGTAGAGCTTGCGAAGCATATATTTTATTCGTAATGGAATAATGCGAGTTTTTACTAAACCGATTTTTGATGGACTAAAATCTGCCCAAAATATCGTATTTTCAATCAAACTGAACTTTTTAGTGATTTTTAATTACTTTTTTGTACGTTTCTCAAAAACAAAAAGTCAGATCGAAAAACTATGCTATCAAAGCTCGGATTGTAATGGTATAAAAATAGCGGATGAATTTCAAATCGATCGGCACAGTCGTTGTTATCGTTTTCAATGGTGTTCTTCGCAAGCTTAACTTCTCGACGATGCTTGGAAGCCACAATTTTGAAGATAAATTGGATCTGTTTCCAACAAAATCAAGTTTAGCTGAAGTTTAGCTAGCACGTGTGTTATTTCTTCAACTAATGAGTCTGCATTTTTTTACCGTTTTTTTTTTTGATTGAGCTTAATAACGTTAGGTGTCTGATGGCGAGTTAGTATTTACCGAAATATCTCATCGCGCGTGTTCAGCTATAATAATTTATGGAGAATAAATACCAGATGTTATAATTCAGAACGAAGTGAAGTGAAATGAAAGGAGGGAAGAGGAGGGGAGAACGGAACGACGAAATACTATCCTGGAACGTAGTCAAATTGACCAACGACAGTGACTAATTGCACGCTGTCTGCGTGGTGCGACCTTTAGTCCAACGCTTTTGACCGCAGGAAAAAATTTCATTAATTTCTTGTCCTTTACGTAAAAAGAAACTCAAATAAGTAGAATAATGATAAAAAACACACACACACACAAACGGACACTACTTGGTTCGTCTAGTTCGAAATATCAAGGCTTTCGCTGGATTGATCCTCCCGACGAATTTCAACTTCTTCAATTTCTGTTTTCATTCAAGTCTTGTTTTTTAAAGCTCTTTGTGCTTTTTTTGAGAACTCTTAATCACGACTACTCTAATTATTTTCATACCATTCAGAAAGCGTTCTCTTACAATTGTAATTAATTATCCTAACCAAATTTACCTCCAGGTTGGCTTTGATCACTGATCGAATTCGACAAGAGTTTATCAATCAAGAAATATTGTCGAATTAGGCTTCATGGACGATTAATCATAAACCAATAAGAACCGTTTATCCAATTACGACGACATACGGGATGGTGAAAAGCTGCTGACTTCGACTATCGAAATATCGAGCTTGTACCAAATTTCAATGGTTCAAAACATTTGATACATTATTCATATGCTTTTGATCTGATCAATTATTAGTTTGACCATATCTTGACAATGAATGAACGTATCTCGACAAGTTAAGTCAAAGAAATTGATGCTTCTTTTTTTTCGATACTAAGAACCGATAAAATTCTCAATTTTATCGATCAAGCAGCTTCAGAAATACTCACAGATCAAAATTCTGAACCAAAAGAAGATAATATATAACAAACCCAAAATCTGAAACGATGGCATGAAATTGAATGGGCTTCTCGTTCGTCGAAGAAAACATAAAATCAAAAAGCAATAATTCCACGAAATGAAGCAGTTCACATTATTAGTTTTTGAATCTGAAAAATATGATTTCGGAAATTGATTTCCAATGCACAGGTTTTTCCACTCGGATGGATAACGATATGTTCGTCAAGGTCAGGCTGATTACCGAATGTTAATTTATCATTCGATTCTCTGAGGAATCAATCGAGACATTCCCTCTCTGAGTAATATAGTTTCTAAAACGCGTCGCGTCATGGGCTACCAAGAATCTATTCGCAACGGTTTGAGTGAGAAGAGTGATGACACACGCATAACCGGGATTTTAATAATAGTCTCAACGTTTTGTCAAGTCGGGTTATTTAAGTATCTCACTTGTGGTATGAGGGGAATATATAGAATACAGCAACGGAGCGAATACTCGGGAAAGTGGTGGAAAACTGTGGGACGGTGCGTCAGCTGTTACAGGTTTACGTTTCTGGCATTAAGTCGAGGTTTCAGTTAGTCAACGATGGTCACCGTGTTTATTTCCATCGTTCAAATGACACAAGGGGGTCTCTCACCGAAACGCTGACAACTTTTAACAACTAACAAAAAGACGTATAGAGATCGGGGATCCAGGCCAAGAGTATAAATAAAATAGAATCGAGGAAATTATTGCCAAGAATTATCACACCGCGAATTGTTATATACCGTTAACCGATTGAACCGATTCGTTTCCCGGCAGATCATCCACCTTTTTTTCTCTGCATTTTTATCTTTCACATGTGCTGTCAGTGGGAATAAACGAACTCGATGAATAGCAATGCGGCCTCACCCGCGTCGTAATATATGCTAACGGAAAAGAGATACCTCCGCGGGGTTTTGCTAGTATCAATAAACTAGACAAGAGGCTGTCTCCTGTTTGCATGTTTGCGTTTGGATATCTGTAACGTGTTTGCAGACTCCTCCAGCTATGCTAGTTGGCGGTTCACCTCCGGAACATACACTTCCGCTGTAGGAGGAAAAAAAACGCGTTCAGTATCTGGTTTAACAATTTTAGAAATATCAGAATCTCGTACGGTTGATTCTCTTGAGATCGCAATGAAGCGCATATAACGAATTAATATCCAGTTCTCAAAAGTAAGAACTTAGGTTCTGGACCGGAAGTGGGATTGGGCTGAAAAGCTTATTTTCACATCTTCGTGATGATAACAGTATCCACTGCACATTTCAGTCAAATCGGTTCAGCGGTTCGACCGGGGTCTTGTTTCTTAGAAACTCGCACCCTGACCTAGGCGACGTAAAAATTCAAGAAAAATTCTGGCATATGTATTCAATGCCAAAAGACTGAGATTCAAAGCGCGTTTCAATATTTTCAAAAATGACGAAGATAGCGACTGCCGTTCCTAAACCGGAATTGAGATCGGGCTGAAAAGCTTATTTCCACATCTTCGTGATGATAACAGTATCCACTGCAAATTTCAGTCAAATCGGTTCAGCGGTTCGACCCGGGTCTTGTTTCTTAGAAACTCGCACCCTAACCTAGGCGACGTAAAAATTCCCCAAAATTCATGGAATTTGTATTCAATGCCGAAAGACTGTCTTTCAAAGCGCTTTTTAATATCTTAAAAAATGACGAAGATAGCGACTGCCGTTCCTGAACCGGAAGTGGGATTGGTCTGAAAAGCTTATTTCTATATCTTCCTGATAAGAACAGTATCCTGTGTAAATTCCATCCAAATCGGTTGAGCGGTTCGACCGGGGTCTTGTTTTCGAGGAATCGATACTCACATACATCTATTTCTGAGATTAAAGTTTGCAAAAGATTTCATCGTATGGTTATTAAGGAGTTTTTCGGGATTTTCATCTCCAGGGATTGATAGCCGTGTTGAATTCAGTCCGTTGGAAGTTCCTAATTTATAAGGTAAACAAGAACCCATAAAAAACGTAGAGACCCTCGCCTTATCTGCGGGTCTAAATGGATTTATACGTATGCGGTTGGTGAGTTTGTCGTTCTACCATTATAAATACACCGTCACGGGGGGCACTTGGTTAAATTAGACGCGTAGCTATAGTTTCACCCGCCCCGTCCATGTCCAGACCCACCTTGGACGTATTAGACGAGCCGAAGCTAAATACTGGTTGAATTTAGCACCGTGGTACGCGTTGCGTGCAAACCTTCAAAGAACACGGACCCTTCGACCATCACAAGGAGATAAATTTGACAATTAATTACTAGCGTACCTACCGGTACGCTAGCAAAAGCTACTTCTCAAGGTCAAATGACCACCCGAAACAAGGGGATAAATCGATACTATTTTTTGTGTTGCACGAGTCAATTTCGACTTGCAATACATTCCAAGGGCTTCAGGACTGGAATAATTGTAAGGAATTCAAGGAAAACGTCAGAAATTTTTTGATGTGCCTGTGAATTTCGTCTTACAAGGCTTACAAAAAGCTCCCATGATGATTGGATCGTGTTCATCAATGCTGATGGCGCCAAAAAAAGCCTCGGAAGAAACCGTCCAAGTGAGAAGAGTCATCCACGGAGACAGAGAAACTGAAACTATTGTGGTATTTGTCGGCCACAGGGGTATCAAAGCTCAAGTATCGATGTCAGAGACAGAGCAGGGTGTCCTGGTTGAAGGGTGACATCGTCGGCATTGTGAACTCTGGCTCAAACTAACTGTGGGGGCGGATCTGAATCAGACGGTTTCCGTTATGGAACAGGACAAGTGACAACGTACGCCGCATAATAATCAGGGTTTCGCTAACTTTGCAATAAAATAGGGGGGGTGGAAAGGGGGGGTGGAAAGGGGGGGCTCTGTGTCTGACAAGGACGATTCACAAACAAGCTATACCTCGGGGCTCCGGACTATCGAGGGGGTCCTTGGTCTTCATCCATCCCAATTTATCCGTTCAATTCACTTTCGCAGATCTGTACCGGTTGAATTCGGTTGTTTCTAGGGTGAAGAGAATTCTATTGGTGCATCGCTGAGCAAAGTTTAGATGACTGTCTAACTACTCTGGCTATATACGTATAGCAATGCGAAGTCGCGTTTAAAATACCACCTGACGATCCTGAACACAGACTATTCATCGCTCTAAGTAAATTTGTAATTAACGCTAACCGATCCTTATACGTTGTTCGTAGTAATTAGACACAAAGTTCCACAACCTCGAACTCTACTCTATATAATCAAATTTAACGAGCAAACTAACAGACTGGTCTAACGCCGGTGGAATACGAGAAGTGAGTCGAATATTACCATGCATCGACAATATCCAACGTTTTTAGACTTGAGTCATGATCTCGCAACGATTTCTGGCTTCCGGTCACTCTTGGGTGAAAATTGACCGGAAGTGACTTTGTAGCTCATAAAATTCTCTACAAAAAATGTCATAATGAATTTTCAGGTAGAAATGACCGTTGGAAAGTTACGGAGGCTCAAAATTTGTTGGAAATTTCTCGCAAGGCTTCTCATGTGATTCTGAACTTTAGAATCTTATGAACGAAAGACGGATGGAAAGAAAGAAATTGTTGGAGCTTCCAGGGGGATGCAGAGATCACTGAAGAAAAATCGAGGACCACAAAGACGACTACTTTTCTCTAGCGATCTTTGGTAGCGCCAGAGAAACTTCTTAACGTATAGAGTATCGGTAAAAAAGTTCAATCTTCTATTTTATTTTCTATTTTTTGGTTCTTTATTTATTTATTTTTTGTTTAAACTTTGCTAAAAGGCTAGGTGCACATATTTCAATGTGCCAAAGGAGCGTATTCGATTGTCTGTTGCCAAGTTGTGTATCCAGTACTCCGAACCTGTGCCTACAGGGAGAACACTTGTTTTCCGACAATCAGTAACAATGAGAAAGTTGAGAAGGCGGAACTTCGGTACCGGTAACAATACTATCGGGCTTTTCGCACCCTGCCTGTTACCGAACCGCCCACGTCGTTTATGCTGCAGCGGTGAACAACTCGCGTACAACAGCTACTGGGGAAATGAGGTTCGGGCTGAGTTAACACAGACACGTGTCTGCTTTGATGGTTCCGCCTACGGAACACCCTTTGTCTTTTCGAACTCGACGAAACTTCAGAAACGATAATAATTCAGTGCTAATTTCGCCCAGATCGATTTTCAAAATGAATCCATGTACAGGGTGGCCCGTTTCATGTGTCGAGAATGGGAGGGGCTTGAAGTGACACAACTTTGAAACGGTAGATTTGATACCAAAAACACATTTCGAAGCTTTCTTTGACCGTTTCAAAGTTGAGCTACTTCAAGCCCCCTCCCATTTTCGACACATGAAATGCGCCATCCTGTATAAACTCGGCTTAGCTTCCAATCAGCCCGTAGGCAGGGTCTTCGATTGGGATCGCGTGTCCCAAGATCGTAGCTTTCATAGTCGTTGCGAGCTTTTTACAGAAAGTAGAGTTTTCTACTTTCCGAATGTACTCGCGTTGGCCGACGGGGTGTGCTGGATGCCATTCTTATTTCTCTATTTATCCAACGTTATGGTCGAGATATTAACTTCGGTAATCGGTTTTTCGCGTGGAATAACACTGTTCTCTGAAAATTTGAATCACTGATTGTTGAACTAATGGCGAATCAGTGACCACACATCGATTTCCAGTTATGACTTTATCACTGGTCTAAAATCACTGATTCAAATTTGAAGAGTTGATGTGGTCAATTCTCTTAACTTTTTATTGAAGCATCATCATCTGGGTTTGTTTCTTTCAACTGCCACTGCAGTGCAAGTATCAAATTGAGAAAAAATTTAAAAAATGTAAAACAAAAAGAAGTAGATCAGTGAAATCATCGATTTTTTCGAGTCACGGATGCTTAGAGTGTGATAATGCACGCCGTCTAGATGGGGGATGAGTTCTTGAATAAACAGCAATAAATTTTCGTCCAGCCGTTTAAGGCCAATACCGTGGAACACGTTCGAAGATAAAATCAGCAACGCGGGAAGAGGCGTTATCGTTGGGAATAAACACAATTTAAACCACCCTCGTAAATTCAATTAAGAACCACCCGCCATCTGCATTATTCATTCAGGCGGGTGTCTGCCGCGACCGGTACTGCAAACAAACTATACGTCATTAAAGATAAGCCATGAAAATCTGATCCCCTTCCCCCTCCTCCCTGCTTGGCCGGTGTTTTAATTTCGTCGAAGATTTTTTTTTCGGCTTTCATCCCCTTAGTCTTTGCATGAGTTATCGTGGTATCAGATGATAAGAAGATATCAATTTCTACGATCAAAAAAAAAGCAGAAGAAGAAGGAGGAGGAGCAGAAAACCTGATGGAGAGGAAAGAATCAGATCGACTGTGGCGCCGCATATTCCTGCAGGACCCCGTTGGGAATCCGCGTTGAAAGTATTCAATCGAGAATCTTGATTGAGATCCACGTCCCTACAAACCGATCGATATCAATTTTATGGTTTGAAAAGGAAATTTCGGCCCTTGACGTCAAGTGTGACCGATGGTTATTGAGATGGCAACCGACGTCACACTCGTGGGATTTATTTTTTCACTCAGGGCCAATATACCGACCTGCCAGAGTCATCAAAAGACAGAGAGAGAGAGGAAATATCAATTTTATACTCCTAGTAACTATCCATCTGAATTTGAATCAATCAAGAATGAAAAATTGATCTATTCCACTAAGAATACAAGAAAATTCCCTATGGAACCAGCCTTTTAGGCTTCGAATAAAAACAGAGACTGAAAGGCTTGAAAGAATGTTCCGAATTTCTTATTTTCAAAATGTCAGGATGTGATGACAAAAATAAAGCAAAATCAAAAATCGAGAAAATTAGTATATTCTCGTTAATTTTTCAACTATTACTGAATATAGCTGATAAAAAATTTGTGATTTAAATTCACCCCCAAAATGTGAATAATTAAAAAATCTGCTCTTCGTCAGGGTTAACAGGTAGGTTTTCTCGTCCAGTGGCATCGGCAACCAGGACCAGGGTTTGATCTGCTCTC
The DNA here is from genome assembly GCA_018420115.1 of Euura saliciscinereae. Lineage (NCBI taxonomy): Eukaryota > Metazoa > Arthropoda > Insecta > Hymenoptera > Tenthredinidae > Euura > Euura saliciscinereae. The sequence goes on from JAFFZH010012966.1 coordinate 18,687, forward strand.
TATGAAGGCAGCAGAGATTTCCTTTTGTGCAAACAACTCCGAGAGAGGGTTGGGCTGGCTTTAACTACCCTCAGCTTCCAGTTTCCAGTTTGCAGCTTCGAGCTTCGAGGCTCAGGCGCCACCGTTCCTGGATTATTTATTTTCGCACCCTAAGTGGAAAGTTAAGGGCTGATCGGGCCACCCTACCCGCCCTAACCGATCTAGTTCTCACTTTTTACCCAACGATCTATCGATCTCTATTGGTTTAGGCGGGCTGCCCGCCCGCCTACCCTTACAAAAATTTATCGCACTATAGATCTGAAAACTTTTCAAACCCCACGACTGCAGTCAGCTCAGAATACATGAAATGGGAGATCGATAATTTTTGGTTGGGAAAATAAATTCAGCTTTTTGTGCTTAGGAAGAGCGTTTCCGGTTAAGAGTTTCTCAAGTGAGTGATCATAAATATTTAAGATCGTACACCGGAAGTGAGGCTTCTAGATTGTTTATTGTAAGCGAAACAAAAAACAACTTTTTAAATCTACGAATACGCTGAGGTTCGTTTCAACAATCGCTGATGGGGGTTTTCGGTGTCGAATTTTCTCAACGGTTTAGATCAATCAAAAACGTAATTAATTCCAAGTAAGTCGAGAAGGGGGAGCGAAACGAGCCGGCCTGAATAATTATGAATTAATTGCCAAATCGTGAGTCAAAATTGGACCTGGCAAAACAATTATTGTTAAACAGAACGAAAATCGGTAATTTTCTCGAAATCGATTAGAGTCTTCGCGTCTATGAATAAATAGAGGAAGACGCTCGTAGGGACGTTTAGTCGATCCGGTACGTCAATAATTCCGATTCTATTATCAACGCGAAACGAACGTTTCCTCCCTTCAATTAATACCCCTCGACCCCCCCACTAGACGATCTGAAATTAGCTTGAATAGTTCGTGTTCTCTCTCCGACGCTGAGTAGACGGTTAAAAAGTATCAATTCCCCTTAATCCTAATCGACTGTCTTTCAGCGAGACCGGAGGCCCCGGAATAAGTTATAGCTCGGTCTTTATCACAGTCGTTCTAACAAACGATTCTATCAGTTGGCCTCCAACATTTGCATGAATGCCAAAAACTGATATCATTAGAGTCTAAAAACCCCTCAAGCATCAGTCGTAGACCTGATGGTCCCATCAACGACTCGACGGAGCTCGGAATCTTCAAAACTGAGCTGCGCAGTTCGTACTGCGTCTGAAGACTGCCGCAAAAAGTATTTTTTACGCCACAGGCAGTAAAAAGTCACTATTTGACGCCCGCTTTCGATCCCCAAAGTGTTACTTTCTACCACCAAGTTCTAAGTTGCATATAAAGTTTCTATACATAGTTTTTACACAAAAAGTGAGTCAAAAAGTGACTTTTTGAGCAGTTGCGGAAAATAATAAATGTCCATCAAGCCGTTCGGGAAAACAGCGGGTAGATTTCACACGATCACCCCAGACTAGCACACTTCGGCTTCCTCGGCCCTTGCAGGGGTTCGGTTCACCGTGACCGAACATCAGGCCGAGACAGAGATTGGGGAGGTTTAAGGCTGTCTACCCCTGAGGGCTTAGCCGAGTCACTTTTGCGGTACCAGTCGCCCCACCATCACGCACTGCCACACCATTTCTGAAACACGACATCATTTCGACAGTTCCTCCGGAGTTTATACGTTATTCGTTACATTCTTGTGTATATACATATACGCGATACGTATATATGCACAGACTCGCGGGGGGTATCTTTAATTGTGCCCGTGGTTATTTATGGCGGTAGTTAAACTTTGTTTCGTGGGTTTAGAGTTACTCGCTGTTGTAATCCGTTTCGTGACATGTGGGAATAAGCAACCCTGTTAACCCCCCTCCCCCTCAAAAAACTGACGTATACCTCCGTAGCGACTGGGACATCGGAAAGTGGGGTGTACTTACTTTATGCCAGTAAACATACCTGACTAAAAACACCTTTAACATGATCCGAATGCAGTTGGCTGGGGGTTCGGTGCAATGCGCAACAGAATTACTCGCGGGTACGTTACTGCAAGGGCGGGAGGGGGACACGTGGTTTATTAATTTTATGGCGTGCCGAAGGGAGGCAAAGTCCGGATGGTACACGGTGGCACTGATACCTCCTCTGCGTATCCTAGCTCTTCGTTTTCTTCCCCTAGCCGAGGTCTTCGCCCTACAACCCCTGACGGTGAACGTATATCGGCTTCAGGTACAAAAGTTTGAAAGTTGGTCTTGTTTGGGTTCGACTCGGCCACCCTTTCGGCTTGTTATGCGTGAACCCAGCTGACAAAACCACTTATTTATCGACGATTTTCGTGAAACCGAAGGCGAATATATCGGGAGAATATACAGACGTCCTGGAAACGATCGGGTCTGGGTTTGATCGCCTTCTGCTGTTTCGTAATTAACTCTCTGAGTTCTGATGTCATTCACACCGCGAATTTTAAAATTCTACTAAAATTTCATTAATTATCATCGCCAGTTTCCGCACGGATTAGGACTATCTTCGAGGGTTGTTTGAGGAGCTCAGCGAATGTCCTGAGAAAAAATAGTATCAATGTTGCAAATCTTCGAAGCTTACGTTATTCGTTTCCGAAAACACGTCAGGACATTTTGATTTTTTATGTAAAACAAACGAAATTCTAAGAAGAAATCTAACATCATGGAAGCAAAAGTGTAGCCAAAAAGTTTGGCGAAGAGTTATTGAAAAATTTGACTTATTTCGTAGTTTGGGAAATCAAATTCTCAACGATTTAGTTTTGCAACTAAAATTGTGGAAATTGAACCAGGATCAATAGAGTCAGCGAAAACTGTATGGTGTGGATTTTGTGGTGGATGAAACTGTGCAAATTCTCTTCGATAGTTTATTGCCGGTGAAATTTGCTGGCCGATAACAACGGGCATGAAACAAATGATCCGTAGTGGATCTATAACAATGGCAATTGTCCGGTAATTAATAGGCAACCGCGACGGCACGCGCGCCGAACCGTGAATCCGTGAATCATTCGTATTTCACGTATTTCATACATTTCATACATGTACATAGAAAAAAAATTTGCTGCTGCGTGAGGCAATAATCCGCCAGAAGATGTGTTAATTTTGTGGTAAAAAATGTATACTGCATGGTCCTGCATGATGGTCGTAGAAATTTAGCAGAAAATCCCGGATTTCACCTCAAGCATCGCGCTTCGTTGGTTTATAATTCTTCTTTTAAACTCTTCGACGAAGTCTGCAGCTCACTTTACGGTCCATTCGAGTGGACCCATTCATACTACCCAGCTCGCATTCAAACCTCCTTCAATTTCGACGATCCCCTACCTATGGGATCCCTCTTCGTATAGAATGCATCACGTTTGGCGCCTCTTTTGGTTGCCTATAGATGTGCGAGGATAACTTATACACGTCGTGCTAAAACCCCGAAAGCCGGGGTGAAAAATTTTCCTAGGTCAATCAACCCGACATTTGAGTAGACTTCAGCTATGTTTCTTTCTTCGTTTTTCGGCAAAAGAACGAACATATGCATTTATAAAGTGATCAAAATGCAGCTTCACTCAAAAAACTTGAAGAGTATTTATTGAATAGTGTTTATTTTGCCTATATCTCACTTCCGGTCACGTTTAGGTAAAAAATAGTGAAAATCGATCTTGAAGTTCATTCAATTTTCTACAAAAAAGATAATCTGCACTTTTCTTGTTGAATCAACCGTTGGGAAGATACATGAGCTTGAAAATAAAGTGTTCAAAATGTAGCTTGAGTGAAGAATAAATGATAGTGTTTTTTTTCTGCCTATATCTCACTTCCGCTTGCTTTGTGGTAAAAAATGGTTGAAATGAATATTGAAGATCATTGAATTTGCTACAAAAAAGATTTTCGGCACTTTTCTTATTAAATAAACCGTTGGGAAGATACATAGAGTTTGAAAATCAAGTTTTCAAATTGTAGCTTGATTTGAAAAACTTGATGAATCAGTGATAGACAGTGTTTATTTGTCTTGTATCTCACTTCCGGTTGCTCCTAGGTGAGAAATAGTGAAGATCGATATTGAGGTTCATCCAATTTTCTACAAAAAAGATGCTGAGCACTTTTGTTGTTAAATCAACCGTTGAGAAGATACAGAGGATTGAAAATCCAGATCTGATGAAACATCTTGACTTTCGAATTTAGGTTCATCCTGATTTTTGTCATTTTGTATTTTGAGAAATTCGACGAATTCGAAACCCCACCCTCTGAGATTGGCGTTCTCCATCCGGACCCTCGCCTCGTCGCCACGTGTATCGTATATCCAATCATAGATCGGGTGGTCGGTTATTGGAAACTTCTGCATGATGATGGCTCATCTTACGTAACGCCATGGTCGTGCCGTAGTTCCGTAATGCAGTGGCCACAGCTGGCCATTTCTTATTCTTCCATTTCATTCAATTTTGAATAATACGATAGTATTTTCCACTTCAGGAACAGAGGAAACTCGACATTCCCTTATACATGTGGATGCAAATATGAGTATAGAAAAAAAAAAAAAAACTGAAGCACAACTATACATCGACCATTGGCAAGGAGTCAGAAACAGATTAATAACGACTAGATTCACCATCTGCGCAAGATCTCATTCGAATTTACGACCCGGGATTTCTCAGCTTCAAAATGTCACTCGATATTAACGACACATACTCGCACATAATTATCAATAAATTTAATCATATTTCATACGATAATCTCTGATGCCAAAAAAGATTAACGAGAGATGATAAACTAGCTCAAATTCTTACGACTCTCCATACCGAATCGATTTCGAAACGGGCAGGCCTAGACAGGGCTAAAATTGATTGACTGATGTTTCTGAACTTCACCAAATTACAACACGTTGTTTGCCAATGTTAACAAGAGGGACATGTGTATTCATTTCTTCTGTCGAGGAACAAATACATGTTGTTTTTTTTTCACAATTTTTCGTTACGATGCTGACATCTTGTACCAATCGATATGATTACAGGGTTCCAGGTCTCAATTTTGAAGAGTTCGGTGCATACTTTGAAAATCCGAATATAGATTTGTAGATTTGGAACATGATGATTCACCAAGATCCTCAACAATCCCAAAAATGACAAACTTCGTTTGCAAAGCACACTTCATTTTTGATCAAGACGAAGTGGTGCTACCACATCAATCGATCAAACTTTTAGAATTTATCAGCCGTGCTACTCTACTAATCTTGAAGAATCTCTTTACGGATTCCGAAAGAAGACAAAAAATCATAAAAAATGAGACCCAGACCGTCTAATTGAGTCAATTGGTTCAAAAGATATGGCGATGTAAAGATAAAATGTGTTTGTTGAACCGCAGAACATCGACAGTGTAATGACTGTAATTTTTCCACAAGAATTTTTTCATTCCGAAATAAAAAATATATATATATGGGTTTCTGTTTTCACATGATGAGAAAGGAGATGTTTGGTCCATCAACACTTTGTAAAGCATTTCACATCAATACGTTGAACATTGAACCAAGGTCCGAGCGTAGGAGTACTTCCGTTCCTTTCTGAGTGTTTTAATTAGCCAGCTGATTCAAGGGGTTGAGTAAATTCGTAAAACCAAGAACGAAAGCTGGAGGCTTTTGAATTGAGTTTTCTTTTGAAAGAGAGCATTCAGTATCTCCACGCGAACGAGCTTTGTATAGAATTTATTCTTCAGGCGGCAGCACATCATCGCAGGCTTTTGAAGAATGAAGAGCCTCGCAACAAATAGAGTCTGACCACCGGGGGTCAGAGGTCGTTGATTAGCCTGGGATTCAAGGGGCGAGAGAAACCGTGCAAAAAACAAGCTCGCGCCGGGTTCTTATCTCATGGACATTTATGACTCTGTCCGTTGATCATAAATCGCATGTTGTACATGCCAGCAGGTAGCTGGCCAATCTAACTGACGAACGGTATTGCGCCACCTCTCAGCCACCTTGCCTCACCACCTCATACCGCACGCGGCCATAATCATTTCATACACAATAGTTCCGCGCTCTACGTAGTCCAAAGGGTCAGCCAAGAGTAATGGTCGCAATTTGTACCGTGTCCGTTGCGCCGCTGCCATCCATGCGCTATGCGAACCCATTTATGCATTTGGTGACAAAGTACGTACCTATATACGTATAACGACAAAAGGCACGCCACGCATTCTTACCTGCGTGACAGCGTGCCCGCTCTCTAACTGCCCGTCGCGTTGATCTGCTATATCTGCACTAACCGGTACCATTCGGGTGGTAATTATCCGCAAAGAAATTCCGGTCAGGAAATCTGGCCACGTGGATGGTTGAGTTAGAGGTTTGTCCGCGTGCTCAGAATCGCAATCTCATACCCCGATCTTCGATCACGTACACAGCTGGCTGGTACCCGTATATATAACGTCCAATCAAACACAGCGACTGTCTCGAAGGGGGCCAATAAGACACGATTACATCTCTGATCCTCTAATTGCCCGCGATATTCGAAAATTATCGGAAGCACAAGATTGGTCAAGTTTTTTGAGGTTCTGTACGAACCAGTCATTGGATTTTCGTGAAAATTGGTACCGCAGGGTTTTCAGGATCGCTGATAACGAATCTGAGGCCAGATTGGCAAAATTTGAAACGGTGAATCTGATATGCTCGCAGAAAAAATAAAAAAAATATCCTCAGATCGTTTAAAATTGGTATTTGGATCGCTAATCATGAATTTGACGTTGAACTTGCAAATTTCAAACTCGCGAACAACATTCTTTGAGTTTATTCGTCATTTGTCAGCTGTCAGAAGATAGCGATCTTTTGATTCCTATTCACGAGAAGTGGGGTGAAATTTTATCCACCCTTTTTTTTTGCAGACGATACACGACCGTCTATATCCTTACATACTGAGCTTGAAGAGGGTATTTGTCACGGATATCGAGCGCTGGAAAACTCTGGTATACACCAGCGGTGTGCTTTCATGCGATATTGATAGCTGCTTTTACAGGTGAAACGTTTTCCGCGTTTCCACGCCGCAGTGGCCGAGGGAGAAAAATTCTTAGTGATAAAAACTTGGTCCGGGGGTACGACTAATTAACGAGGGTAAAAACCCGGCGTCGAGATTGTTTTCACTTTTCCGCGTCGCACCGCGGTCGCGTCATCTGTCCTAATTGAATATACGAAACCGTGCGGGTCAGGTTTTCTATGAAATAAATGAAGCAATATTTTTTCATCCCTTCTACACCGGAAGACTAGTCAGTCGCGGTAATCACTTGGGTCAGAGAATGGTTGTTAATTAGGAGAAGAAGAAGAGTCCCTTCATGCGCGTTATGGCCTTTCCTGCAGGTCCTCTGCTAATTAGGTAATTCCCGGATCGCCGACGCAGGGGGTGACCCCGGCTTAAGAATTCCATTCGCGAAAAACTTCTTTTTGCTTTTACCCTGTCTTCCCGCGCGGGTCTACCGGGTTGAACATACGTCGCGGGTGGGCGAGGGCATAAAGAGAATTGCTCAAATCACGTGGGATTCGCGAATCGAAATGACGGAAAGAACCGAGATGGGGATGAAGGAAGAAAAAAAATCTCCTTCTAGACCCGGAGAGGAAAGAATGGCTCTAATATAATATTTGACAGCCAGCCAGTCTTCTGAGCCGTGAAGGGATCCAAAAAACCGCAGAAGACGCTGACTGATAAAAAGCTATCGACTCCTTTCTAAAATAGGGTTTTGGAATCTATGATAAATTTACTGCTGAAAGGGTTTTATAGTCATACCGGAATTTTTCGTGACTCCTGTCGGACCCCTTCTTCTCTTCTCGTCTCCATACAACCATCCTGGAAAACTAATTTAAGTTCGAGAATCACTTTGTATTTCGATTTATTCAGATTCACAGAGAATTTCCCATGAGGTTTATCCTAGCCGGCTGCCTTTTCTACCCCTCGAACGAACCTAACCCCTACCTCGACGCTTCTTCTTATCCTTACGCCTCTTTTTTCGCCGTTGAACTCGCAGAGGAAAATACTCTATTCCGTCAAAGATTTTTTACACATATTCTCACAATAATTCAGGAAGCACGTAACTGTGCCTTGAAAATTTTCGAAAATGATACATAAAAAAATTGATATTCTTCAAATTTGAAAATTGGAAGAACAAAGATTGACACACAAAAGAAAATTGGGTACAAGTACCTTGATATTTTCAAAAATATCGAATCAAAAATACTATTCTTCAAACTTGAAAAATTGGCCTCAAGGTTTTTGTGCTTTTTTGTGCTGGAATATCAGATAATCAGATGGTCAACTGTTCGAAAGAATTCGCGTGTAATTTTAGCAGACAACTTTCTGATACGTTCAAATTTCAAGAAATTATCGGTTCACTTTTTTTTTCCTGAAATTTTGATGAACTGAACAAAACAGCAAACTTCTAGTGTCAGTGGCTTTAATAATGTGGAATTTTTTATACTCGACCACCTTAAAGACAGAAGGTTTTTATCTTTTCGCTTCTGGTTCTCAGACTTCTGATTCGTTAATGCCTTTCGATGTTTTTTATGACGAATTGTGAAGAAAAAAGGCAGAATTTATACGACCTTCTTGGACCGAAATCAGATCAGCCGCAGAGTTTGTTCAGTGAACAACCCAGACTTGAAAAAAAAATATTGTTTGCAAAAGTTCTGATTAAAAGTTCACCCCCTTTTTCTAAGGTCGCTTTTTTTAACTGCCTATAATTCATTTCGAGTTCAAAAATTGAGTCATTGGACAATAAATTCGGTTGAAAACAAAACTTGTTGATTTGTTTCCTCTCACGGCGTTGAAATTTACCTGCAAAACTGTGCAAACAGCAAATAAAAAAAAAATGATCGGAATGAAAAAATGTAATCCAATGTCTCTTCGACGCTGGTAAAACTGTTTGCTCGGCAGTTTGCCTCGTTCAAACTTCACTACATTGTGTGCGACTGCAGCGATATTTTTCAAAAAAATTCCGATCCACCTGAAAAACATTATTCAAAAAATGGGGGAAAAAAAAACTGTGTGCTAAACGGACAATGATAAGGATTATGAAAAGTTAAAGGGCGCAGGAATACCGAGAGTGACGCGGGGCTATTTTTCGTCACGGTCATTTTTCAATCCATATCCGATTATAATACACCGCGTTGACTCGGATAGTTTTCCCACCTCCTTTTTACACGATTTTCCCCGCTTGTTCTACGGTACACTGGGTAATCTATCATACTTTTAGCCACGTCAAGTAGCGACGTGGTAAGGGTATAGTAACAGGGGCTTCATCCTTCGGTAGACTCTCAGAACGGAGACGAGGGGTAAGCTCCTAAGTTACTCTGTATATACACACCGAGTGAAACTTCGTCCTCGGTGAAGGAAACTTAACCAATATAAGATTAGCGCTTCGAAAACTTAACTAAATATCTCGACTAAGTACACCCCGTACACCTTGTTCTCACTCTCCTTCGCTCACTCTATTTCCTCTTCAAATTTGTATTCAATCACTCTTATTCACCTTCTCAAAATCAAGCTCGCGTTCGCCGTCGAGGTGAACAATATTTTACGACTTTGAATATCATTTCACTATAAAAGTCGATTAATGCAGGACATAAAACGAAAGATTGCTGCAGCTCTCGGATCGTAAAAACGATGAAAAATATTTTATTCCATACATGAACGGAAAGGCCGATCTCGCTACCTATTTTGGGGGAGCGAAGTGCGGCTTTACCGACCGGGAACTCTTTTTTTCCGCTGGCAGCCTAGTCGGTAAGAAAGACCAGTCTTTCTTCCCTGAAAGTCTTTCTTCCCTAGTTTTCTCTGCCGTACCACCCAGTACGGCTCGGTCGGTACGTCACATAACCTAAATGTAAACACTGGTCTGCCCGCGAAATCGGCCTCCGTTCATGTATGGAATAAAATATCGTGTGCACCACGGTCGCCGGACTTTTCACTCCCTCGGTGGATGCCATCCCTCGCCTTCGGCTCCGGTGGCAACTCCACGCTCGGGAGTGAAATTAAACGTCCTTTGCTACCTTGGTGCACAATATACTATATCACCCTCCAGTTTGTTGATATAATCGAAACCGACTTAATTTTTACCCTCGTTAAGAGCATGCTACAGTCATTCTTTACTCTTCTTTACCGACCGTACCTGGTTTTCACTTGTTTTCACTGATAGCAAAGCCTACGCGTCACGAGCGCGGAAAAGGAACCAACAGCGCAATTCTATATGGAACTCCGAAGATGTGTATCGGAAAACTTGTTTGTTTCATGCAACAATGAAGACGCATTCTTGAAAACTGTACAAAATGGTAATTGTCGATGTCAAGCGGTGGTCGCGGCCATGATCAACGGGCGAAACTCACAATCACCGCTTGACATCGACAATTACCATTTTGTGCAGTTTTCAAGAATGCGTCTTCATTGTTGCATGAAACAAACAAGTTTTCACCACACCTGCACGGAAAGTACGACTTTCGGCCCGCTGCGTGAACGGTAAGTCGTGCTTTCCGATGCAGGGGGTGGTGAAAAATAGCATACTACCCACGGGAGTGAAAAAGGCCATCCCAAACTGCGTTCTTGCCACCCTCGCCTTCGGCTCGGGTGTCAATCTCACATGCAGTTTGGAATAGCCTACTTTCCCTCCCTAGGTGTGTAATATACTATTTCCGATACACATCTTCGGAATTCCATCTAGAATTGCGCTGTTGGTTCCTTTACCGCGCTCGTGACGCGTATAAGGCTTTGCTATCAGTGAAAACAAGTGAAAACCGGGTACGGTCGGTAAAGAAGAGTAAAGAATGACTGTAGCATGCTCTTAATAACAACGTTACTGGCCTTTGATTGATTAGAAATTGATGTAACAAGGAACCGAGAAGAGCAGAAAGGTGACAAAAAAAATAAAATAATCTCGAGTTTCGAAATTTAATTTGCCTGTGTCCCTCGAAACCTTTGTAAGGACTCTGGGTCCTGGTTCGTGTTCATGAATTCTAGACAGACTAGACCCTTTGTTGGTCTCCGAGCATGTTTACAAGCGGGAGAGCTTTACGCGTTGCAAAAGCTTAATATCGCGTCCCTTATAGGTAGGGTTTTTGGGGGGGGGGG
>JAFFZH010012968.1:0-24424 GCA_018420115.1 Euura saliciscinereae
ATACAACCGAATTGAGAACCTCCTCCTTTTTTGAAGTCGGTTAAAAGAAAGAAGAAGAAATTAAATTTCAGAGATGAGAGCAAAGTTCAGTTTCCGATGATGATAAGAATTCGTCCTATGTGTTTCTGGCTACATTAGTCTTCAAACTTCCAACTTTATTTTATAAGATTTAATTATTTTTATTTCGTTTTTCGTTTTTTGCCTCAGTATTTATTTTCCCTACAGATCATTTTTTTGTAACGAACTGGAGTTTTATGAAATAAGTTTGAAATAAAAATTCAAATTGAGTAAATGAAACTAAAAAACTGTTGTAAGGATACGTCACTATGAGAAGATTATACAAAACCTTTACAGAAGTACTTTGGAAAACGTTATTTAACTCTGAAGTCGAAAGTTCTGGTCAAATCTGAATGGTCAACATTTTTCATAATCAAATTTCATTTAAAAAAAATGTCGAAAAATACATGTTATGTTCATAACAAAAAATTAAAAGTCTCACCCTCGTGTATGAAACTTTGGTTTTATCAAATAAACCATCGACTCGATTCGAACCGTTTTTTAACAAAAATTTTACTCTTGTTTTCAGCCGGAATAATCGATTGATCGTATCCATGGCCTCCACTGGAAAAGCCAACGAATTACCGTAAGTAATTTCATTGTCAAGTATAGAAGGTATTATGAAAATAAAATCTAAATTTCGTGTTTACCTAGATCAAAAAAAAACAAAAAAAACTGGTCTTTATTGTGACCATTGTTTTTCATTAAAAAATCGTTCGTTTTAAACTAATTATAACGTAGATATTGGACCGCGATAAGAAAGTGGTCGATTAGCGGTAGCAGCAGCGACAAAAATGCTGCTCTTATCTCCATCGATACGAATTTGATAATAATTACTAACTATCTACCTGTGTTGTTAGATGGATATATTTTCCACATTGTTTGATAGTACTAGAAGTATGTGGTCAGTTCAGCCTCCGCCTGTACCCGGAGTCTAGTGTGTGCTTTAACAATTTCCAGTCATATACATATATGGGTGATTGATATTTTCATTAGTGTACCCCCAGCACACATGGCGTACGTTGATTCCAGTACGTCAGTTGTGAAATTAGCGACGCGTTAACTGAGGCTTGGAATAACGATAAAAATGAAATACATATTATTGAAAGATTACACACAGAGATTAATCTATAGCTCGCTGTATTTATCACTTCGTTATCTGCAGAACGGGGAGAAACTGTGACGAAACACGTTTCTATTTTCTTGTCTTCTTACTCTACGAGAATTGTTTTTCATTTAAATATAACAAGATAAACTGACCTACCGTTCTGTGTACAAAAATATCATTTTTTGCTAATTATTTCCCCCTTTTTTTTATTCATTTATTGAAATATTGGTTTGTGTACAGTAACTGTTTAAAATTTATCAACGTGACGTACTCTGGCCTCTGTTTAAATGCAATTACATGAGTTACGTAACATGAGAATTGTGGCCTGGCGTATGTGACACGACGAGAGTGTAGTGGCCATATATTCACTGGATAAAATAGGCAATAGGCAATAAATAGTATTTTGCATTCGAGAAAGAGTATATAAAATTCTTCTGGACTAAATATTAAATGAAGACTGAAATTTCGCCATTTACACAAATATTTAAGGATTTAGATCCTCTTGTGAGATGAATTATAATAACTTCATGACAAATGGTTTTTTTTCAGAGCTGTCCAGCCGCAAAATCAAGTGAGGTGAGTAGAATGTGTTAATTAATAATGGGGGTAAATCCCTTAACTCTTTTTTTTATCAATTATAAATCATTGAATTCCTATCATTGAATCCGACTATATTTTCATGGCTATACCACTAAGCGTTGCGAATTGATTTCAATCTTATCAATTCGTTATCAATTTGTATCAATATACCACCATCGATCGTTGATAGAATTTATTCGATCGATTTGAGTATAATATAATATCGATACAAAATCAATTTCTATACCGAGATAAGGGGGCGTCCACAAATTATGTGAGGCGTTTAGGGGGGGGGAGGGGGTCGAGCCGAATCTCACCTAATCTCACGTGGGGGAGAGGGGGGGTCTCGGCCAATATCACGTAATTCTTTTTTATTCATAAATTATGTTTTTTTATTGGAAATCCAACGCAATCAAGCACAGATTAACGCATTTACACTAAAAACACGCATTCCGAAAGATCTCACGTGAGATTAGGGGGGTGGGGGAGGGGGTCGAGCTAGATCTCACGAAATCTCACCAAGGGGGGAGGGGGGGTCGAAAAATCGCAAAAATCGCCTCACGTAATTTATGGACGCCCCCTAATTGGTGTAGGTATTCAAAATTTCATCGATTAAACATATTTTGAATCAGTCTTGTATAGACTGTATTTAATGTGTGTATCCAAAACAGGTCTAGAATAGACAAGCTATAGACCTGATGGGTAAATCGGCTCAAGTACGTGATTATAATTATATATAATCTGATTTGATTAAGATCTTACTACAGATATATATATGTATACTAGCTTCATCGTGTTACACACATTTAGGTAGATAAATGAATTCGTTGTTTTTCCCGCAGAAACATTTCTTTTGTTTTCACTTTTGCGAAAACGAAGTGTCTGATAATTTTTTCTCGTCGAAAATTTTAAGCTTCCAGCTTGAAATTGCTGTAGAAAGTTCACCCAATATTTCTTGTAAATTTTGTCTTAATTATCATTCTTTAAACAAAAAATAACACATCTGTTCCTATTATTGAATGAAAGAAATGTAAAACGGTTCATGAAACACTGAAAAAAAAAACTTACAATTTTTCACTGGTAGTAACTTCATTTCATCCGAGGTTTTCCGATTTTTCCATTGTTTTGTCTGTCCCCTTCCCCCAAATTGATTAATCAGAGTCATAGGATGTAAATTAAATGAAGACGTTCAAAAGCGTAATTGGGATTGTGACGCGATGAACGCGGAACAGATAATTGCTGTATACACTAATTAGTCACGGAAAATGTAGAGCAATAACGTTTTCCATTATCAAAATTATCCTGAAATGTTTCCAGTGTTTTGAAATTTGAACTGCACTTAGAAAGAATTTTTCTTAGACTATTTGAAAAGTCCAGAGAAAATTTCCGATCTTCCAATTCAAGAATAATAGTTCAATTGCGTACGTTTTCAAGGGATTCATCCGGAATTCAACGAGTTTAGTGAAGCTGCGGATATGATTCAGAGTATGATCGTTTGACGAGGCGCTGCTAATTTTGACGTATATATGTATAGGTATAACGAGTAGAAGAATTAATTAGTGAAATTCTGTAAACTGGTAGCTTCAACTTAGCCTCACGAATTTAGTTTTTTCATCATATCTCAACAACTATTGACACTACCGCCACGAAGGTGATTATAAAAAATTATGCTCATTAAATTCTCTACAAGAAAGGTTCAATATATTTTTCTCGTATCTTCAACAGTTTTTTTCTAATACACCAGTGAATACGTACACTATTCTCACAAGGTTCTGTACCGAGAAAGTATCGAAACTTTCAGCCCTGTATTACTCAAAAACCATCAAAGATATGAAGAAAATGTATTGAACCTTTGTTGTAGAGAATTCAGTAAGCTTCATTTTTTATGATGACCTTCGTGACGGTAGTTCCAATAGTTGGTGAGATATGATGGAAAAACTGAATTCGAGCAACTTTGATTCGAGATAGCGGATCGAGCCGTCTAGAGTTCAGGATTCCACCAGTTCATAGATCTTTACTAATTAATTTTTCTGTTTTTGTTAATTTGATTGGACTATATAATTATAATATAATTCAATATTATATTGTACTTTTGGATACGCGACAAAGCGAAAAGTCTGAGCAAAATTTATTTTGCAGTGCAGAGTTTGTTCTGTGCGTCATTGTTACTCTCTCAACGTGAACATATTTATAACAAACGGACACTTGTGGCTCAACTTGTCAAGAATATATCTACTTAATTTTGGAGCTAATTTTATAACAGCGTCCACGCTTTCCAACGCAACGCAGTTTACCAGACTTGAATGTCCATCACAGCTTGTTTCACCTGCACTTTTTAACGCTATCTCTGACATTATGAAAAGAGTAGAGGTGTAAAAAAAAATGGGAAGGTACTAAAAAAAAGTACTATTCCAAACTTGCCAACTCCCGAAAAGAACATCCGAGCATTTTGAAAAATTGAAGAAGAAAATAGCACCTAAACCTTTTTTGCACTGACCCCTCCAGTTGTTCCATGTGCGCGTATAAATTGTTCATACAGGGTGGCCACAGACCTGGAAAACCTGGAATTGTGATGGAATTTCAATTGCGAACTTGTTTCAAAAACAGCGTCTAGGTCCTGAAGAACCTATAAATATCGTGGATTTTTTACCCCAAAAATTTGTGGCCACCCTTTTCAAGGAAGAATAATGTAAGACGAAACGAAAATTATAGAATCCAAATGTTGACTTGGGGATGAAATTCAATGAAAATTCATGAAAACGTGTGAATACTCAGTATTTATAATCTATATTGGCTATCGGATCTTCAAAGTGTTTTTATACAAAGGCCACTAAAACCTCAATCAAAGATCCCTCGATTTGCATTTTTTTTTTTAATCAATGGCTACCATGTTTTATAAGTATAGGACTCATTTTGCACTGTCTTCGATCTAGTGAGCGATCCAATTCACCCAATCAATAATATCGGATGAAATTGTTATCAGTACACCACTCGCTGCTCGTATATACCATCCAGTATTGCATATGGCATATCGCATATCAGCGATCTTTTACTCGTAGCTACTTCGTACTCCTGGTACCTGTATCTGCAGTATTTACATTTGTTCATCAGGTACATTTGTACATTTGTGATGAACTTGGATGTGATACTCTGTACACCTGCAGTGTACAACCTGTTCGCTTTTTATCGATAAACAGGTCGAATTTGTGAACTATGATAAGATTTTCTGTACACTGGTTAATCTCAACTACCTGGTTGTTTTTTGCATTGTTGTTTCCCTTGCGTCACTTCTTTACAACTCCAGACTATAAATATACCTGTGATGATACACATGTATTTATATACAGTTGATACATATAGTTGGTTTAATTTTGAAAACTGTGAACGTACGATTGATGGAGAATGTTCTTTTTTAAAGGAACGAAGAAAAACTTTTTTTGGCACTTGTTTCAATATGAACAAGAACTATCTACGTACGTGTATTACAAAATTTGATATCTTGTTGATGTTTTTCTTTTCACGGCCATGTAGAATTTCAGATAAACAAATTTACGTAATGATGGTTTATTTTCGGAATATAGCTAAGATCCAGAGATGTTGGTGCCAAAATTCTTGGCAGCCAAAGTATAAATTTAATGTCATTTACTTGTCCCACGCTTATCGCTCGCTTTCAAGCTTATCCCGTTTTCGCTCTAAACTCTACTTGGACGAAGTTGGGGTGATCATGTGTATCACTCGCGAGACTCACGTGGAGCAATTTTGCATGTCATCGAATTTCAAATATTTACTTTCGGGTATCTGAAATTGATAACAAAAAAAAAAACGATTCAACTATCATTAGATCTTATCTCGAGCGGTTTGTCGCTCATTACACTATTTAAATATTTTTCATTAGTTCCGAATTTTAATGAGCTGTAAGAAAAAAAAATTAAATTTACCGTTTCGTTGCAGATTAGTACCAAAAATCGTAAATGGCGGAATTGCAGGAATCATCGGTGTGTCCGTGGTATTTCCACTGGATTTGGTCAAGACTCGATTACAGAATCAAGTCGTCGGACCAAATGGCGAAAAGATGTACAAATCCATGTAAGAAATCCAAATACATTTTCCACCGATTCAATGGATGAATAAAATTACACTTTTAAGAATCTATCATCATTCTTCGCTCTCGCAGGTTTGACTGTTTCAAAAAGACTTACGCTGCGGAGGGATATTTTGGAATGTACAAAGGATCTGGAGTAAACATTCTACTCATCACACCGGAGAAAGCTATTAAATTGACCGCTAATGATCTGTTTCGGTATCATTTGTCTCCCGGACCTGGGTAAGATAGTAATACGTCCTCTAAAAAAACATGCTATGTAACTTTCGAATAATAATTCATCGTTACAGACTCCCCTTACCCTTAGAGCGGGAAATGCTTGCCGGCGGAAGTGCGGGAGCTTGTCAAATAGTGATAACAACGCCAATGGAATTGTTAAAAATCCAGATGCAAGACGCTGGAAGAGTAGCTGCAGCGGCTAAAGCGAGTAAGATTTTTATCTATTTCTTTTCCAAACAAGAAACTGGATGACTTTACACATCTAATAATTTGTTTAATCCTTCAAAGGTGGGCAGGAGGTGCCGAAAATATCTGCATGGTCGTTGACCAAGGATCTGTTTAGGCAGAGAGGAATCGTGGGTCTGTATCAAGGTACCGGCGCAACAGCGCTGAGAGACGTCACATTCTCTGTTATATATTTCCCGCTGTTTGCTCGATTGAACAACTTGGGACCTAAACGAGAAGACGGATCGTGTAAGTTAAGAGAAAACTGATAAAAGAATTCTCAAAGTCGTGAGTGTTTAAATGATGAAAAACTTTCAGCTGTATTCTGGTGTTCGTTCCTGTCCGGTTGTGTGGCTGGATCCGTCGCCGCCCTTTCTGTAAATCCATTCGACGTTATCAAGACGAGACTCCAAGCGATCAACAAAGCACCCGGAGATCCGACCTACAACGGCGTTCTAGACTGTATAAAGTAAGACTATCATGTGTCGTTGCGGAGTTGTTTTTCTCACTTATCTTCAACGAACGGAGAGCGTTTGATTGAATCCTTGTGCTGATGCCTTTTCTTCTGTTTACAGGAGAACGCTGCAGAACGAAGGGCCGACGGCGTTCTTCAAGGGTGGTGCTTGCAGGATGATAGTTATAGCTCCGTTATTCGGTATCGCGCAGACGGTGTATTACCTTGGAGTGGCGGAATACCTAATGGGCTTCAAGTAGAAGCTTTAATATTCTGTGATTTGTTGAATGTATGTGTTGTTGAGCTGACAATAACTCCTCAAGTATTTCAGGACTAGAAGTATTCACATAGCGATTATTTAGCACAAATGGCCATTGACCTTGTGGGGGATGAATTATTTATAAATATTCGCGAAAGATAGTATCGACTCGTTTATCAATAATAATGTCATGCATTGTTGAAACTTTTTTTTTTTCACCCTTCTGGTCTTTTGTGCTATTTTCAATTGGATAGTTCACTCCGACAATGAGAACTTGAACACAGATCTGTAATTAAATCGCAATTTTTTAGGGTAGAGCGAAATTTGTGCGATTTAGGATTTAGTCGCTTATAGGCATTTAGGTAGATTTTATTATACAATTTTTAAATCAAAATGAAACTATTGGATTATTGTTTCTTATATTTTATCATTTTAACTCTAATTCATTGGAAATAGATCTGTGATTATACGCTACAATCAGATCTTGTTCAATTTATGTAGAAAAATTGGAAGGCTTCATCGAGTTTGTCACAACTCTGACAGTATTCTCTTTTATTTTTACAGAATAGCTAATTAATTTAAGTTAATTACAATTGCTTTCTTCATTTACATCCTCACTTTTATTTATACTGATCATATGAATTGGAGATCGTTGAAGTTGAGGCGGTTTTTTTCTGCAAATGTTAGAATTTGAACGCAAATGGACAAGGAAATAGGAATTGTGAAAATCCCAGTTTACTGATTAGCGAAAGTTTTATATTGACTAAGAATCTGGAACAAAGTGATATCCTAGCTGAGATTATGTATCAAATTGGTGGAAGTGGATTAGAATGATGTTTTTTCATCTCATCTGCGTACATGAATTGTGGCAACACGTTTATCTCTGGGGAATCATTCGATTTCAGCCTACTTTCGTCTTGCTTTTTCACTGTACCATGATACATCTGAAATTCATTTGATATATAAGCGTTCAAAAGTTTGTTTTCACAAACAATTACATTCCGTTATTGTTTTTTTTGCTAAAATGAATGTAATTGATGACAAATTTTTTCTTTCATCCCTGAATAATCGTTAATCGAACTTCAAGAAAACAAAGTCAATAATCTCATTATTTAGTTTGCATAGAATAATTCTACTAGATATTGCTAATGGCCATGTGTACTATTATTCTAATAGGTATTGATAATTCATTAGATTTTATGTCTCGCAAAGAAATATAATTACAGTCATTTTACATGCGTGTTAATTATACCGTACAGCTGATGTCCTCAATAAAACTTGCGGTAATAAACATTAGAGTAAACGTCACTGCCTAATAATTCTAACAGATATTTCGAAATTATTAGTTCAACAAGGAGCAGACGTGATGCCAATTTATTCGTGCAGTTCAAGATCTGCATTTCTGTAGAATATATTTTATCTTTTATTTATTTGAACTGGGATAATAATTCTGTACAAAAAAAAAAGAGAGAGAGACGAAATATTATCGATCAAAGGATTTGAATTTGAATTCTAGTTTTGTGATGTATCATAGGTATAATAGGTATTTAAGGATGTTGATTATTTATTAAAATTGTGATGTGGAAAATTAATACCTCCCCATCACTAAATGTATTCCCTCATAGTATATTCGACGTGGTCTTCTGAAGCTGAAAGACAATATCCCTTGTCTTCAATCATTCTACTCTAAAAAAAAGTGTATGAAGTTGTATTCAATAATAAAGAAAATATCAATGCACGTTACATAACATTCGTCGATATAATAAAAGACTTGATCCTCTATTGTGCAATTGGTAAAATTGTGACTTTTCTATTTATGTATAATTTTGATCTTTGCTGATAAATCCGAAACAATGTAAGATGGAAAAACTGATGAATACACTCGAATTATACTTGATCTATAATATATTTAGGTAATTGTTTTAGCTGTTTATAATACACCAAATTACATACATATTTACAGTAAACACTAACAATATAATATTCTGAACAATTTGTACGGCTTTCACGTATCAAGTGTAGATTTAAAATTTAATTTTTTTTCATAATAACGATAATGGGTAATAGGCATACGATGATATCTAAATAATTGCTCAGAGCAACGTCGCTATGACATAAAATTCAACAAATCCGATACCTCATACCGACATAGAGAATTTAACTTGCAGTATTTAAATGGTTATTAATTATTTCATTTCTTTTTTTCTGCTACTTTCAAATAATTGACCTGAATAATTCATTCATATGCATCATGTGAAGCGTAATCCAATGTACAATATAATTTTTATACTTTATCTAGTGACTGTGCAAAAAATTGCATGCATCAAAAATAATACTGCTCTCTACTTGAAAATACTTGCGGAATATAAGAGTCAATTATTTATAACAAAACCGAAGTTCAAGCTACCACATAACATTGTTTCAGATAAACATTCCGTTGACAATGAATTTATTGCACTTTTGATACAGTTCGTAAAATCGTCGGAAACGCAATTGATCAATCATTATTAACGCTGCGACTAACAAACGGTACAGTAACAAGTAGTGATACATGAATTCGTATCGAGGAATTTTTTTTCCACATTTCACACTTGAATCTACCAAATCCTTGACAAAATGAACAGAATTCTTCTCACCTTCCGTCTACACCGGGGATTATAACGCGTGTTTAAAAAGTTTTACATTCAACTACTCTCGACTCACCGATTAAACAATTATTTATCCATTTCAATGACGAATAGAAAAGTTTACACCCACCTCGTTGCATAAATGGAAATTAAAAAATCAATCTGAATCAATCATACGATAATAGTTTTGGGTGGGTAAGGAGTTATTCTATTCGTAACGCATTACGTTGAACGATTGTTGATTCTTTTTACTAAACACTACTGAACGTGTATTTCTTTTATATAGCTTTTTTGTCTTTACTTTTTTTTTAACTTGATACATTCTTGATGCGAGCGGAAGTATTGTCATATACTGATTCCACATATACTGTACATATATTTTTTTTAAATAGTTGTTAGTTTTGCGAAAAAGGGAATGTTTCGTAGAGACACAGATGTGGGCTGAGTGTGATGGGCACCTAGTCGGTGAATTTGCGATTCGGGTTGCGACCGAACAGGGCTGAACGAACCTCAGGCACTAATTGCTGAGCTATGAGCTCCAGCCTCGATTCCAGGGTGTTGCTGATCTTTATGCGTCCTGTAAAAAGATTCAAATAAAAAACAATCACCGACAAAAACATGATTCCACTGTTTCTCAAACGTTGCTTGGATATTTTCAACACACCTCTGCCAGCGAGCAGCTCAACACCTCCGCAGCCATCGGCGGGCAAGAAATTGTCCTGGTCTATCTTGATGACGGTATCCTGGCCAGAAACCTCCTTGTATTTATCTTGAATAGATTCGATGATAGACTCCGTCAGAGCAATATCGGCTTGACGAACTCGGACGGTGATGTGGGATTCCATCAACTGTAATTAAGAAATATTCAATGGATTAATGACGAAAAACTTGATTTTACATATCGTCCATAAAGTTTACAAGATACAATCGATTCATAAATTACCTGGTACAGACTCTGGATTACGAGAGACTTCAGAACCTGACTATAACGACCTTGATCACGAGTCACCTCCCCCAATCTCTTCCTAGCCTCGTCAAGCACGTTGCGAACATGGTCTTCGCGCACTTTCAGCACCTTCAGACGAGCTTGGTTCAACATGTTGGAAGATTGGCTGTAAAAAAATTGTTGATTTCAATCAATTCACTCCGTTGGAACAGTAAAACGATATTTATACATCTTCAAATTGGTGAAAATTCTCAGGAAGAAATAATTTTTTTTTTCGAATTGGAGAGTCGAAAAAATGATACAAAAAAAAATCATGATGTTCGACACTCATTATCCATGAGGTATCACTTTCAGGTAAGATAAGTTACGCGATATATAGAAAAATAGAAAATTAGTCGGTTTTTAATTACGGGCAACAACCGACTAATTTTGTATTTTTCTATATATATACTGCGTAACTTCTATTAGCTGAAAGTAATAACCTTATGTAAAATACAGATAATGAGTGTTAAAGCCTCCTCAAACGTGATGATTTTTTTTTGTATTGTTTCCAACTATCGAATTCGAAAAAAAACCAAATTATTATTCCTTTCTGATAATTTTTATACCGCTTTCAAGAGTGATTTCTGTATTCAAGACTGTAAAATTTCTTCGCTCCGATTGGATAGAATGAATATTCGATAGAAATCAAAAGCGGCAATGTTTGGCAAAGAGTTTGAAGGCTTGTCCCGATGAATTCAAAACAAATAGAAGATGTCCCAACCTAACCTAACCGCGTTGAGTTTAGATTACATAACGTATCACCGTTAATTAAACTCGAGCGGTACTGAAAAAAGTGCTGAAATGATAAATTCAAGGTGTATATATTATATCGTAGAATTGATTCGGTCGTTGTTCGGAATTATAAAACGATCTAGATGAAACTTTGACGCGACATTGAAGGTTGAGTTGTAAAAAGGTGGGTGTGGCACTGGTTGGACATGTGACACCTCCAAAGACGGACGAGTTTCTAACAGAATCGAAGTTTTAAACGATATTTTAAAGGCAAAAACGGTGTTTGTTGCATACATTTTTTTCTGCAGTTCGACCTGCTTCTCCTTCTTCTCATAGAATTCCATGATCTTCAATCTCTGCTGCTGTACCAAGCGTCCCTTTTCGATGTTGAATTCTTCCTCCGCCTTTGCGTCGATCTCTTCAGCCTTCTCGTTGGCCTCTTGCTCGATGAAGGCCATCATATGCTTGATCTGAAAGAACCGAGTAATTCATGAATTCATTCGAATATTTGATGCTTGTTCTAAAATTAGTGGAATCATGGACATATGTCTATTGATCTGGTCCGAGTCGTCTGCTAGATGTCGGATTTATCGTCGCGAGAACCAAAAATCGATGTCCGATTAACGATTGGAACATAAATCTACATAGCTGAAACTCCGCAGTATGACTTGGCGGCTTTAAATAAGCGGAATGAAGTAAAATTGAGGTGGAAAAGGAGGCGGAGCTCATCTCGACGAACCAAGAATAGAAATTTCGGATTTTCGCGTATCGAACTATTTTACGATACAAGAAATTCTAACTCACCTGTTTCTGTACGTCGGCATCGCTGAGAGCCATGTTGACTTTGTTTTCTTTATTTTCGTGCGAAAGATCGGAAAATAATGAGGGGGTTGAATTACTGAAAACACAAGCACAAAGTGGATGGGAAGAAGTCAACGCCTACAAAGTACCAGTGAAGTGAACCAGTGCCGAACGTAGGACCGACAGTGGAACGATCATATGATCAATGCGCGCGCACCGATGTCGTTGGCTTGGGTCAAGTGTGGAATCTAATAATTTCGTTATTTCGCAAATAACAGGAAGCCCAAATCTCGCGAATCGAGTTACACCGCTGAAATATTGCGACTCGATTAACCGATTGAACGCGCGATCCATCGACGCCCGTCGTTTCGACACGTTGGGTTAATTCAGTTGCTGATTTGAAGGCGTTCGTAAAATTGTTAATATGGCAGATATCTGTGTCTCTAGTGTTGTTTAGTACGACACCAAAAACTGTACGATATAAGTAGTATTATTATAAATATATACATCGGTTTAAAACTAACAGTGTATCAATGTACGTGATATTGTGAGGTTTTTTTTATTTTCTTAGAAACTATTTTTTTTCTTTATCAACGAACTATACGATTGTGGAATACGTTAAATCGTCGAACGCGAGTTTTGGTGGACAAGACAGAGAGAGAGAGAGAGAGATCTGCGTGTGTGCGGACAAAATCTATTTAATGTTTCAAATTGTTTCAACGTAACGAGTTCATTCCGTGTCCAAAAAAACATCGAATTATTTGGTGTTTTTTTTTTTCTTACTCAGTTTTTCTCAGTTCCTTCGTATATTACCTGTTTTTTTCTTTCTTCTTCTTCTCCTATTTTTGTTTGGTTTACCTTCTTCTCTCAATTTTTTTTTTTTTCTTCTTTTTATTTTTATTTTTTTGTTATACTTTCCAAAACTTTCTGACGTTCATCATCGCCGAGTTCTACCTACCTACCTACCTACCACTCTACTTTGTTTATCATGAGTCCGATTCTATACTCGTTGCAGTGATTTGCAGCCTGTGGACATATAAAATAGGTAATGATAACATCGAATTGTTCGATATACAAATTATACAAGGTATTTGTCATCTCGAAATCAAGATACAAATACACACGCTTGCATTTTATAACCTTTGTTTCCTTATGCTTGTCACTTGACTGTGGCCTGTGTAACGTCATACTCATCATCTTATAGGATATTATATTCGTACACAATCCTTGAATCATTTGGCTGTATAAATATCCTCAAGGTTACCCCGTTTTCCCATACTATTTTATACATTATTCGACGACAAATCAA
The DNA here is from genome assembly GCA_018420115.1 of Euura saliciscinereae. Taxonomy (NCBI): domain Eukaryota; kingdom Metazoa; phylum Arthropoda; class Insecta; order Hymenoptera; family Tenthredinidae; genus Euura; species Euura saliciscinereae. The sequence continues at coordinate 13,461 of JAFFZH010012968.1, forward strand.
AAATTTTTCATACAGGGTTAGGTTATAGTAAAAAATTGTCTTTTCAACCTACGTTAGCTACACCGATTGTTTTATAATTTTACCAAATTTGCTACAGGTGAAATTTTCTCCTTCTAGCAACGAGACGAAGCCTCGTAACCATTATTTACACTATCGACGTCACTACTGAACGCTGCGCAAGCAAATTTTACCGAATAAACAAATTTTATTTGATTCATTTTTTATACACAAACGTACGAAGCTGTGTTTTGATCGTAACGAGGATTGCAACACAAAAGAGATAAACATAGCTTTGACGGAACACAATGCATGCTGAAATGTTGGATTGTTAGGGTAGGCGAGCCGCCGCCGCCGCTTTTTGGGGGGTCTTACTTGAGAAGGCGATTTTTTTTAAATGAAAAGATGGTTGTGACTTAAAGAAAAGTGTATTGGTGTGCCCCAGCAGGTACTTTATAGTGGAGCCATCGGGCTATGGCCAACCTGAACTTTGAGCAGCCGCCACGCAGTATAGCGAACGCAAGCCTTACCTCGCGTGGGGGCGGTGGGGGGGGCTTAAGCTCGTCGACCCTTCCGGGTCATGTCACGCCTACCTCGGGCATGTTCTCAGGGTCGTCAGCGAGTACCTCGAGTACTGCAAACTCAGCCGCTGTTGGAGCCAACATCTATCCAGGTGGGAGCGGAGGCGCTCAACCCAACGCGCATCCCACCCAACAGCAACAACTATCACCTATGGGAAGCAGAGGTCTCTTTGGCCAGAGAGCTTTCGCCGACAGACGAGCCATGCCTGCCATTGGGTCAGTCTCAACTATACAACAATCCTTTTTTCTACATTAATCTCGTTTTATAACGGTCTTTGCTTCGCATCGGGAACAAAGATCAGCTTGTGAGAAGAATCGGACTGGTCTTTGTAACATCGACGATTGGTTCATACAGATTTTCTGAATTCTTTGATACTTTGCAGTCCCAGTCTGATGACGATAGTTTTTGCTTACAGTTTGTTTCATGCTGCATGGCTACCGAACCTCATTCATGAATCAGAGTTACACATTCAAATATCACTACCACATATCCTAGTATCACATGAGTCACAATTCCTGAAAGTATGAATTTGAAAATTTTCTTCCCCGATTGAATCTAGTGTGCGATGAGATGGTGTAAAAAAAAATTGAATCGCTCCGATAAAACAGTTGCGTAATAGTAACCGTACTACTAACTGTCTTTATAGTTTTTGTATAGTTATACGAAATGTTGAAACAATAATCTAGATTTGCTCGGGTAAAAATATGACCAAATTTGACTGAATTTATCAAAATAAAATATATATCTTTGTCATGTACGATCTCGTGTTTGGGCAGCTATACGCCTTGTATAGAAGGGTAAGGTAAATTAACTTTCAAAAACCTTAATGACATTTAATTTTTATAACAATCGAGGATAGTCGTTATTCGCGGTACACTTGCATCAGCTTTTTAGTTTTTTTCTCATTCTATATACTTTTGTACTTATTTTCACGCGGTTTTGTTAGATGCATAAAAATAATATTCTGAAAGATAATATTGACCGAATCGCGTCGATATTGACACCCATATGTACTTTCACTGTTTGGCGATAGATTTAATGAGCAATAAGCGATGACGGAACAATAACGACTGGGTCAACCGTTGACGGTAGTTGGAAGAGAGAGAGTAGAGTCGATCGTGGTCAGGTGGTTGTAATTTGACGGATTCTTTCAGGAACTCAAACCCAATGGGTAGTATGGGCAGTTTTGGAATACCTCCGAGTCGCAGCTACGGATCTCAAGGTGCGATCAACAATTTCCACTCTGTATTTGGGAGTGGGGGCGGGGGAGACACCAGCACCCCTCCCCTTTTGGACCTCTCGGAGTTTCCCTCACTGACGAACAGAGGCCAGGGTGACTCTATGCCTCAGCCAAGTCCTATGCCGGGCAAGCAACCTTATGGTTAGTCCTATGAGACTATGGCGAAAGAAGCAATTTTTTTTCTAATCTCATATCTGGCGTTTCTACTGCTACTTTTTTTTTTCCTATTTGCATCCGTATTTCACTTGGTATTCCTTTTTTTTCGCCCAGCTCGTTAACTTTCTAGTTATGAAACAAGGACTAATGAGTTTTTTTAAATTATTTTTTCATTCTTATATATTTCAAATAAAATCTGTATCTGTTTGATTTTATCGTTATCAGCAGCTGGGTGAACAGACCTTGAATAATGAAAAATTAAACGTGTATTTTGATGCGAAATTATAAAAAAAAATTCAAATTTGTAGCGTAATACAAAACTCTTGTTGAAGTTTTTCAAAGCATGTCGATAGAAAAAAAACCACCAACTAATTAGTGATTATTTTTAAAACGCTTCAAAAAGTAGAATATTCTCGTTGACTCTGTTATTCTCGATGCCTATCGTAGTAAGCCTGTATTTATTTATTTATTTATTTATGTTTTTTTCCACCGAATGACGAATACTTTGTATTCTTGTAGAAAATCTGTTACAAGAAAGGATGATGACTCTTATCGATTATGAAGCTCCCATGGCCATTAGCATTCAGTATATTTTCTTATTGTTTCTTTCTGTTACTATGACTTTCTTTGAAACCGAGTAGATCGAGAATCATTTGATGTATACTTCCGAAACCTTATAATCTGCACGACGGGACGATAATAGATTTTTAGAATGAGTAAACCAATCTATGATATACCGGCATATCCCATTTTGATACAAGCCAAACATTTCTCTTCAAAATTTTAACGTTCGGTCGCCGAGATAAATCCAATATCCATGGGAGCAGTTGATTCTATTATTTTTGATTTGTTTGCGAAGACCTTATAACACAGTTATCCAACAACCTCCTCGCACATTCCTAATCATGAGAGAAAAAAATAGTAGATTAATCATCGTATGTTTTGTACGTTTGCATGAACGTTTGTACAGACATCGTATCCATATCATTGTCGCATGAACGAATGTCAAAATTTCCAATCTCAAATTTTTCACAAAAACCAGTGTACAGCGTGAGAAGCAACGCAGACGAGCGGTTGACCAAAACCCGCATCCTTTCATTCAACATTCATCGAAAATAATCTCTCATTTATCATTTTACGTGTCGCCACTAACGCTACAGACTTATGTTGTTGCTCCGTGTCGATGTTTCCCTGACTCTAAGTAAGCTTGAGAATGTATCGCAGATCCTGCATGGTATTTGCAACTTTTCGTCTTCTACGTTGATATCGATATCATTTGTTCTTCAATTTCTGTATCACTTTGTGCATGTGATATTTAATCTTGAAATAATTAACGTAGGTGTCGATCTCATTTCACTCATCACTCGTGTCAACGTTTCCAACAAAACCCGTTCTTCAAACTCTGATTCGAACTACGCATCCTTTCATGAAACATGATTTGTTACAGTTGGCATGGTAAAGCAGCCAACGTCAGAAGCAAGTGAATTTACTATGAGTTCAGAAGACTTTCCTGCGTTACCAGGCACACAAAGCAGAGAAGGACCGTCACCCGGGGGTAGTGTTTCGGGAGAAAAAGGAATGGTTGTGGGACTTGGTCCAGAAATTGGGCAAGATGTACTCCAAGTAAACAGAGCGCCTGGTTCCGAAAAGTCACAAGCATCGAAAAGAGGCATCCAGACATCACCCGATGGTTAGCAATCGATTATACACAATAAATTGACGATTAATTATCATTACCGCTGGATGAAATTCGCACAGAGCAAAATTATTTAAGAAAAGCCGGGCCTGTCACCCACCCCCTTCGATTTGGCTGATTTTTTGTGAGCATGTTACTTACCTGGAGAGTAGTCAAAAGCCAAAATATAATGTCCCTCAAAAATTTATTGGCCGAGTTACAGTTTTTTTTTCACATTTTTTACTCGAATTTGGGTATTTTCGATTATGCAAAGGTTTTTTGTACTACGTGGTTGAAAATCGGTTTCTTTATGTAAAATTGACCCAGGAACACGAATCTGGCCACAGATTTGACCTACGACAAAAACCTACAGTAATATTAGCCAAAAACACCCAAAATTGGCCAAAAAAAGTCCCAAATCTTGGGGAAATGGTAAAAAAAAAATGTTTTCGACTTTCTGAAGCAGCAATCTTGTAGGAAAAGAGCCAACGAATCCAATGACCACACCTCCAGATTTCTAGGACGAACCGTTCAAGAAATACGCGTTGTCAAAGTTGGAAAATCTTGATTTTTCTGCAAATAATGAACCTTTTTAAGGGCTCTTATTATTTTATTTCATGAAAAAGTAAATTTAATTATTTTTACCAGAATCTGACGAATCTCATTTAATGAAAATAACCTATTGATACTCGACTTAGACAGTCGTGGTGAATGCCGCAAAATAGGCCTTCAGGTCGGACATTTGTCCAACGAGGTAAAAAAAAGTCCATTATTGCCAGAAAAATAATATTCTCCAACTTTGACAACGCGTATCTCTTGAACGGTTCGTCCTAGAAATCTGGGGGTGTGGTCATTGGATTCGTTGGCTCTTTTCCTACAAGATTGCTGTCTCAGAAAGTCGAAAACATTTTTTTCGGACCATTTCCCCAAGATTTGGGAATTTTTTGGTCAATTTTGGGTGTTTGTGGCTGATATTACTGTAGTTTTTTCGTCGTAGGTCAAATCTGTGGCCAGATTCGTGTTCCTGGTTCAATTTTACATAAAGAAACCGATTTTCAGCCACGTAGTACAAAAAACCTTTGAAAACCTTTGAAAAACCAAAAATGTGAAAAAAAAAAACTGTAACTCGGCCAATCAATTTTTGAGGGACATAATATTTTGGCTTTTGACCACTCTCCAGGTAGGTAACGTGCTCACAAAAAATCAGCCAAATCGAAGGGGGTGGTTGACAGGCCTGGCTTTTCTTAAATAATTTTGCTCACAAACAATTGGAAGAGTGATAGTAAATTGTGATAATGAATCCGTTTCGATAATAACTCGAGTTATAGAGGTAAACCGATGGATTTGTAGGCAAAGTGACGCACATACCTGCGAGTATGGTGAAGGACCAGTTCGGGATGGTGGGACTGTTGACGTTTATCAGAGCAGCAGAAACAGATCCGAATCTCGTGTCATTGGCGTTGGGGCAGGACCTCACCGCCCTTGGACTTAATCTTAACTCACCCGAAAACCTTTATCAAAACTTTGGCGGACCTTGGGCGGAAACACCTTGTCGACCTCAGGATATCGATTTCCACGTACCACCCGAGTACCTCATTAACGCCTCAATCAAGTATTCACTCTTCACTCTGCACCCATTCAAACAAGAACTTTAAATACAATCATTTCGTTACTGACGCTCGTTTTCTTTTGCTACAGGGATAAGCTGGCGCCCGTCAAACTAAATCGGTACAAAGATGATCTCCTATTTTATATGTTTTACACGAACGTTGGAGACGTGTTGCAGCTGGCGGCGGCGGCGGAATTGTAATTATCACAAATGCAGTAGTACAGGAATATTTTTTTTTTTTTTTTTTTACAGAGCGATAATTAGAAACTTTGTAAAAATATTCGCAGGTACGGTCGAGAGTGGCGGTATCACATGGAAGAAAAAGTATGGATAACGCAGGCACCTGGTTTAGGACCTGTGGAAAAGACGTCGACGTACGAACGAGGTACTTATTACTACTTTGATGCCCAGAATTGGCGGAAGGTTGCGAAAGAGTTCCATTTAGACTACACCAAGCTGGAGAACAGGCCACACCTCCCCACCACCACTTTTCACCAATCCCAGCCTTGACTACAGGTGAAAATTGCTATACTTTTTTTTCAACTATAAAATATTTCTATTGCCAGAGATGAGTCTTTCTCGAAACATTAAACATGTAATTGATGTGTGAAATTGATTTTTTTTTCAGATCTGCCTGCAGACTCTTGTGCTGTCTTTAAGCTGGAAGAAATTCAGCTATTGTATAAATGAACAAATTTAATAATCTTTAATAAAAACATAAAATTCAAAGAGTAATAAACCAAGTTTCTTGCTAAGCAGGTCCAAATATTTCATTTTAACTGAGTAAAAATTAACCGTAGACTAATAATCGTGAGGAGAAATGATTCTACTCTTAAATTAATTCTAGGCAAAAAATTTCGCACTTGCTCTCTAAATATTTGTCTATAAAGAGAAGAGAAAAATGGCTGAATATTCTTTCATCGCAAGAAAACGAGTCTGTTACCTCGCTTGTAATGTTTGTCAATGTAATTGGAGCAACGAAAAATACTCTTGAAACAATGGAGAATAATATTTTTTGACAATAGATGTTGAATACGAATATTTGAGAATAATTCCCAATTATTATTTCATTGGTTAATTGTTCCATTTGTTATTTGCTAGTTGAAAGGAGAGATTGAGAAATCTAATGAATTTTTTTTTATGCAACTCGATGTCGATGACCATGAACGAGTATCAAAGAGAAAATTATTCCAAGGACATTGAATTTAATAGTATAATTTAATGCCCCAAGGAAACTGAATTAAGATCGAATTCAAACTAGACGTAGCAAAAATACTATTTATTTATTGGATTTCGGTTCGTATCCAATCGGCTTGATGAACCAGAGGTAATTTTGAGCACCAATGACGCAAGCAAAACCCGTTTTTGCGAAATGCAGATTCAAATTGATGTATTCAACCATTTGCACGAGGTAAGTGTCTGGAACCAAGGTAAAGATTTCTCATAATTATTCAAAATCTGGAATCGTTGATTGAAAAAATCCTCTAGTTTTGTGGAAAATCGGGGATATTGAAATGTACAATCTTCTATCATGGTTACTAAAGGTGATCCAGAGACGTGGCGATACTATAGAGTTGAGGGAAAGTTTGGAGGATCCAGCTAAAATCTTAGCCACTTTGCTCACTGTGGTCGAGCGAATTGCTGAGGGGAATCTTTTTTCAAACCCGACAAACGATCCAGGAAAAAAAAACTTGAATCTACAGAGTCTCCGCCTATTTTGTAAGACGATGATAGCGCAAAAAAAAATTATTTCTCTGTATTTTTGTACTTTTTGCGTACAGGGAAAATTTCCAACCGTTTGCGGTCATAAATGATTGAATTTCATGTGAACGAATATTTCATTCAGTACATGCAATGGTAGCATCTTGTACTGCTTTTTAGTCGTGTTCATAAACAAGCGACGTTGTATTTTTTCTTGAAAAAGACATTTTCGTAAAGTAAGAATGAAGTATTCAATGGGTATTTGGTATCTATAGTATATTTCGATACAAGTGCGAAAGGTTTGTTTTGAGACGAGTGGGAGGTTTGTCGCTTTGCTCGGGTGACAATCTCACGAGTCGAAACACAACTTTCGCACATATATCGAACGAAAATTTTCACCACAAACGCACGTAAAGTCCGATTACACGCACGCTTGCGTACGTAAAATCGAACTTTACGCACGGCGTGCGGAAAAATATTTTTCATACTCTTTTATACCGAAACGGCAGAATCGATATGATAAGTCGTACTAAAGAATAATGTGGTTTGTTCCATTTTTACAAATTTTACTTCAAATATTTCATTACTGTATGGCGCTCACAATAATAATAATAGAAAACCACCCAGAAATCAATAAGTGGAACACGCCTGCGAGTTTACAACCGTGCATACGCGTCAAGCGTTTGTCGTTGCGATAAAACTCGTTTCTAACATACCGACAGATATTATAAGATTATAGTATGTACTCAAATTTTCTACCGTCGCGTATGGTCGCTTGCCGCCCATTAGGCGTTTGGTGCGACTGAAAAAAAAAAACTGAATTATCGTCTGATGATTCGTCCAAGAAGCATGAAAATTAAAAGTTGTGATACAACAATATTCAAAACTACCGTTATCATATACTTTTCGGAGATTTGGAATCAAGAATCTATTGAAAATGACTCGGTTTGACTAACGAATTGTCTCATTCTTCATTATATTGCGGTCTAGTTTCGAAAGATTGAAAATTATTTCAAACAATCCGATTGGGATTACTGGGAAATCTATTGTAAATCCAGAATTCAATAGATTTCGAGAAAATCGTAGATCCACAAGTTTTCCTGTGGCCAAGGTAAAGCACAGTGTAGGCGAGTGATTTGATTATTGATCAATCGTAGTCAATGGAAACTACATCGAGGTATACTACCATCGCAATCGCGATAGTTTTGTACAATCGGATAAGTATAATGTCTGATAATCCTCATCCTGTGACGAAATCAACAAGATTGAACGTTAGCGCCGAATTAGCAGGTAAAAGAGTCGCCGCAATAACAGTAGTCTCACTATAGAATACGCGTTGATAATGTACTTGAATTCGCTTGAAAATTTGAACAGAACTCTTGAATCGCTTGGATCTACCGTCCTCGGTACTCCTGGAAGAAGGTGCACAGGCAATCGACAAAAATTCCTCATGTTCCTCGTCGCCGGGTTCCATTCGCAACGCCGATATCGAATACGGTTACCCTGAGCAAGCTTCCACGGCAAACATCATCGACAGAGAAGCTTTGCTCGAACAGCTGGCCCTCGTGAAAGCCGAAAGCGAAATCTACGCGGCCCGAAATTATTTCTATCACGATCAACTGGTCCAACATTTCAAAAGGAAACAAGTAATCGCTAGTCGCTTTAGCTTCAAAGATCGAGTATACCAATGATGAAAAATATGACTACAGATGATGCGAGTTTACGGAGAGCCGGCCGAGGCGGACCCTCTGGAATACAAGTACCGGAAGAAACTGTCAAAGTATGAAGAATTGCGACAGGATCTTCAAGCCGGTGAGGAAGACTTGCGAGAGGAATTGACGCCGCTGCAGGAAGATTTGAGAAAAAAGAGCGAGGATGTTGACGCTGCCGTTGAAGATTTGGTATCGAAACAGAGAGCAGCTGGTGCCAAGGCTTTCGCGAACGGAAGACCGATGCTCGCTAAAGAGATACAAGCACTGGTCACTCGTCAGCTTGCAAAGATGAAGGATATCTCGAAAATTCGCGTTCGATACGTGCGTTAATGTTTCTTCCCCAAATCATCACGAGGTGAGATTAACGTTTCATTAAAGTTTTGTACATCCTCAGGCTCGTCTGAGGGACAGTTTGATCGAAAAGGAGGTCGTCTTTGACGCCCTGAACATCGTAACGCCGAATCTAGACCAGAAGGACTACGAGCGTCTGGAGGCCGAGAATTTTTTCTACAAGCATAAACTGAGAAGAAAGGAAGCGGAAGCCGAGAGTTTGGCGCGACGACGAGCCCGTTTTTTTCGCAAATTTGAAATCATTCGAGGTCAGTTGAATCGTTTGTCGCGGATTATTCTAAAGCGACGAAAGACGTTGGAGGAATTAAAGCTGAAGATTGCGGACGTGTCTCGACTGAGAGACAAGAGGCGTGGAAAAATCATAGAGGTAAAACGGTATTTTGATAAATTTGAATCCATCCTCGGATTGAGACTGTATCCGGAAGTTTATGAGAAGATGAGAGATGTTCAAGATCGGCACAAGTCGTGGCTTGACAAAACTTCTACTCTCGTCGATGAAATAAAACTGAATGACGAGTGCTTGCAGAATTTTGAAACACGCAAAGATACTCTTGAATTACCGCAAACAGCCGACGACGAAGATGCCGATGAAAATTTCACCTCGTTTCATGAAAAATCTCGGCGTCCACCGTTAGGCGGAGGCTTTCTTCAAGCCCTCTAACTATGGTCGTGTTCCGAAATTCGATGCTAGCGCTACCCCTGCTGCTACCTGAAATAGTTTCGGGTAACAGACCCAATTGAGCAACACGACGTCTGGTGGCGGAAACGCAAACTCGTATAGTGCAGATAGCTTCGGGACTCCCTATGGTATTCAGTGTAATTTTGGGAAAATTTAATCAATGAAAACAAATCAATGGACAGACAGAAGATTATGGAATGATGTCTCAATGTGAAACCAGTTTCTTTCCTACAGGTTATGAGTACCCAAATGATGATTATGAGCGTATTTATATTAGTGAAGAGCGACGTAACGTCTAAGGAAGGGAGAGGCCGGTTCGGACACATCTGGATCGGACACAATCATTATCGGGCACAAAATAATAAACCTGCATTATCGGACACAGTTTTTTTTCGGACACCTTCAGATCGGACACAAGATAAATATTATTCCAACAAAAATCAGATCGGACACATCCGGATCGCACTTTGATGACACGGTTATTATCAGTGAAACAGAACAGTCATTTCCTCGGTTGACTCGCGTATTGACATATTTGAAATTGATATTACAACAATTTTGGTGGCAGGAGTTCCTTGGCGTGATCCTCAAATGTCAAATTTTGCCGACATATTTTGGCTAAGTCGAGTTTATAATTGCATACTTTTGGCTAGAGGGATAGTTTTTCGTTACCGAAGCGCACGGGTCCGGCAACCCAGCATATCTAGTGAAAATATCGTGGCTAGAGACCCAAATGAGGCGCGTCGCCAAAATACTCGATAGTTTCATTAATTCGCGTGTCTAATGGCACAAGAACGTAAGCGCCAAAAACGTGATTTTGGTGGCAAAAGGTCGTATAATTTTTTTTTTCACGCCATTCGCTCTGAGAACGGTCAAAACGTATAGATCAATTGAAGCGAAGCGTCGTATTATTTGTTTTCGGGATTTTTAATGATTTTTCCAAATAGTTGTAAAAACTCGTAAAACGCAAAGATAAATCGGAAAAACAACCGTTTACATGATTTTTTCAAATAGCTGTAAAAACTCTTAGAACGCAAAGATAAATTGAAAGAACGACCATTTAAAAAAATTCGATAACAAATATTGGTAGTTAAAAGCAGAAGGTCGTGAGCGCCATTTTTATTTTTTTATTCTTCATGATTTTTTCAAATAGCTGTAAAAACTCTTAAAACGCCAAGATAAATTGAAAGAACGACCATTTAAAAAAATTCGATGAAAAATATTGGTAGTTAAAAGCAGAAGGTCGTAAGCGCTATTTTTTT
>JAFFZH010012970.1:7383-24900 GCA_018420115.1 Euura saliciscinereae
CGATTCGTCAAGTGGTGCTTTGTACTGCAGCTGACTTCAGGGCTGCCTTAAAAATTCTTTTTCAGCAAGATCAACGATTCGTTAATCAAAGTTTACGTCTTTCTCTAGGAGGTCCGTGGCGCCAAAAGGTCGTCACCTACAGAGTTTCCAGATACACCAACCAACTGAACCGAGGAGACGTCGACCGAGTGATCGCCAACGCTTTGGCCGTGTGGGCGGAATACGTTCCCATAGAATTCAGGCCCTCTTCGTCGGGACAGGTGAGTCATCCCGAATACCACATGCGAAAATTAACTAAACTCTAATCATTGACCGTGACTGTGGTTTTTTATCAGGTTGACATGGACATCCGTTTCGCTCGTAGATCGCACGGGGACAAATACCCCTTCGACGGATTTGGCCAGACCCTGGCCCACGCTTTCGCCCCAGGATATGGGATCGGGGGCGACGTCCACTTCGACGATGACGAGAGATGGACGATCGGCGGTGGCCACGGCACCGACCTCTTCCAAGTAGCGGTCCACGAGATCGGACACGCTCTCGGGCTCGACCACAGCAACGTTAGGACGTCGATAATGTTCCCCACTTACCGGCCGAACGCCGCGGTGAGGCTGGACAGGGACGACATTGCCGGTATCGAGGTGAGCAGGAAACTGCTTCTTCATTATCGACCCATCGTTGCAGGACGCGAATGGCTTGAGATCGGACTTTACTAATGATTTGCTATTTTTCGTTGTCCTCAGGCTCTGTATAAGGGGAAAAATCGAGGTAATCAGGATCCGATTTTCGACGGATCTTGGTGGATCAACACCAACAAGATATTTCCTCCCAGATGGCCGCGCTTCCCTTTCTCCGGATGAGACTGACTCCGATATTAGTATTAGACCGTTTATTTATTGATGTAACGATTATTTATTATCAACTGTTATTTACTTCATTACCAAAAATATCTTTAGTCTATTGTTTTGAGGAAATCTAGATATAGCGTGTATTCATAGAAATAAATATTATACATATATAAATTACTTTATACCAAATGATTCACTTACAACCCCGCCTTGAAATCGTTGTATTGAAATATACCTGCAGTCAAAGCTTATATCTGTTAATCTACATATCAGTCGTGACGTTCTTCAATTTTCAGGTCGATTTTGAGGTCATGGTTTTTCTTTACACTCCGGTTCGAAATCGCTACGAAATCACTCAGAATACTTCGAAATTAGTATGAAATTATTCAAAATGAGCAGAATCATCCAAAAAATGACAAATCAATCACGAAATCGCGGAATCACTTGACTGCTAAAAGTTTGTGTAAATATCTTCTAGCATGGGTGACGTCATAACGTAGTGATTTAAAATCCATCGTTTTCCCTTATATTTCTCTTCGGTTGAATGAAAGAAAAACTATGCCTTAAAATTATTTTTTTCGCAAACTACGATGTGCAAAGAAAATCTGAATTGTTTAATGAAATTTACAAATCCGGTTTGAATCATCAGCCTGACCATAGTAACTTTTCCTTTCCTCTGAAAACGTTGCATATATCTAGCTTTACTTCGTAATCGCTGATTCAATCAGTCTCGAATCCATTTCGCTGTATCACTCAGAGGAATCAAAGATTCACATTATGTACTTTTGTTTTCTCGGTTTCAGCTTGGGGAATGTCCACTGCGACACACATCATCAGAATTTCCTTGCGTATAATTTATGATCGAGGTATTTTTTCCTGATACTTTTCCGTTCAGGTGGACGCAAAGAAAGAACAAAGCAATTATAATTGGCTCAGGTGGAGAGAGCCACCGGAACGTCGAAATATAATATCATTTATTCATGAGGCATTTCGAGGAACCCATAATTTATTCCTGATCCCGTGTCTCCGATCATAAATATTCATTTTGATAAAACCATGAGTATTATATTCATCAGTTTCATTGAGTCAACGTGGAGACTTTGACCAATTATCAAGAAAGTATTGACATAGTGAAAGATGGGAAAAACTTAGCTCGAATCTTGTTCGTTAGAAGCAATGTCGCGTATTATGATTCATTATATGAACCTCTGGTCATTTTATTCCTGGACGCATTATTCCTGTGGTTGTAACATCAATCCTCATTCTTCTCTCTGTCCTGCACTGTCATCGCGAAATTTCGGAGGGGATACACGGCGAACAAAAAGCTACAAAAGGTGCGGACCATCCTTGGTCGAAGTCAGTACAACATTTTTTCTTCGACGCTTCATCGAGGCTCTCCGATCTGCAAAGTTTGCGAAAGCACCAAGTCCTGGAAAGTGAAAAGTCTTCGTTCGGTGTGGGAAAAATACAGTCCAACGATGCTCGCGAAGATGTTCTTCATGCTGGCTATTTTCGCCTTCGAGACGAAGGCTGCACCCGTAACCACCATTCCGGAAACTGGAGTGATCGTGAGTACCGCAAAGATGATAATTAATCAATCATCCTGACACAGAGACACATTGGCTGGAATTTGGATGCGATTCAACCCCTGATGGAACCATGATCCACATTTTTGGATAGTTTGATCTCAAATTCCCTTGACTCTCTCATCTTTCTTTTTCTACAGACTTGTGAAGCAGCAAGGCAATAATGATTTATTCCGATTGCAGGAGTACTTGGAACAGTTTGGATACCTGCCACCCGGAAACCCACACATCGGACAAAGCAGGACGAAGGAATCCCTCTCCAGGGCAATTTCAGCGTTCCAGTCTTTCATGGGGCTGAATGTCACCGGTAATTGATACTGAAATACATGACAGAACGATTATTTATCGAAACATGGACTATGGCGAAGTGACTGCTATATTTCTGTTTTTATTCATCGCAGGTATCGTGGATGACGAAACGACTCGTCTGATCAAAACTCCACGATGTGGTCTCACCGACAAAGCAGCACCGGGACGATCCAGAAGATACGCAATCTTAGGTACGAAAGTGATGAGATGGTCCAAGTGAGCCGAAATTCGGTACCCGAAAAAATAACTTTCAATCCAAATTTGCTAACACGATTTTACAATTGGGACTTTTCCAGGAAATCGGTGGCTGCAAAGTACCATCACATACCGAGTCTCGAAGTACTCTTACAAACTGAACTCGAGAGCCGTTGACCAAGTGATCGCCGATTCTTTCGCTGTATGGGCAGAACACGTGCCTCTCAAGTTCAGACCGATGTCGTATGGACAGGTGAGAGACTAGGATCTTGTCCAGATTGTTTCCCACTTCGTCATCATCCTCTTGATTTCTAATTAACTTGGAAAAGTGTTGATTTACCTCGTCGGTTTTCAGGTTGACATCGAGATCCGATTCGAACGTGGACCACACGCCGCTGACAGCGAGCCCTTTGACGGACCTGGGCGCGTTTTGGCCCACGCTTTTGCCCCAGGACCCGGAATCCAGGGCGACGTTCACTTCGACGACGACGAGGATTGGACCATCGGTGGCGGATACGGTACGGACTTCTTTCAGATAGCGGTTCACGAAATCGGACACGCCCTCGGGCTCGATCACAGCCACGTTCCGACCTCCATAATGTACCCTAATTATCGATACAACTTGGCTGTGAGGCTGGACAGGGACGACATCGCCGGTATTGAGGTGAGAATGAGAGTGGTCATCGATATCGTCAGCGAATTGTTACAGGAGTCTGATAACTTTGGATCTTATTTACACCCTTAGGCACCTTGGATCAACGAGATAAATCCTCAGCAATGGCCTGGTTCTCGTTTCTTCAGGTGAGACTGACTCCATTCATGTATTTTATTTTTTTCAAATTACAATTTTCGAGTGCTTTTCGAGCTCCATGGTCATGAAATCGTTCTTAAAGTTCCAACAGTTGAATATCTGTTAACTTTTTCAGGTGGTTGCAGCCGATTCGTGTATAAAATGACATCCGAATTGTTCGATGACAGGCATAGTTGAGTGATTAAACTAATGGAATTTTGATAATGACTAGCAGATAGCTTGCCTTAATTATTCTAGATACATATTTTTCTATAACCTTATGATAATTTAGTTTTAAAATGTAATTGGAAACCCCAGCTGCGCTGTGACCTTTTTCTTCGATGAGGAAATGGAACCAGTGAAGCCGTTTTTGTGATAATTCATTGTGCACAATTATTTATTTCATTGAGCCAAAACTATTTTTATCATTATTATTATTATGAAATAGTGTACTTTATAGATAGTTAATCATAACTGAAATAACTAATCGTTAGTCAAGTGCCAGTAAATTTTTAGAGTAGATATTTTATAACAATTATCGAATAAATATATTTTTTGGTTGAAAATAACTAAGAGAAGAAAGGATTTATGCACCCTTGTCCCCGAAATCCTGATTCCACAAAATTTACCCCATCTTTCTGACGATACTTTCTGTTGGAAAAAAAATCTTGAAGTTCAGCTAATTCTCGGTCTTCTAAAATGTGGTCCCCTCTCAAGTTCGTTACCCAGGTCATCAAAATTAGGTCTTTTCGCTTATGGGCTTCAAGAACGTCGCAACTCGAAGAACGTCATTTTTGAGTTATGATATTATTTGGTTTTCCGTTGCTGCAGAACTCGCTGTCAAAGAGTAGAAAGGCAATTTATACACTGGATTAGGTCACGATCACCACCTGGGCTTTGCTTCAGTCATTTGCTTTCCGTGAAACCAAGATTCTTTTTATAGATGTGATATTTTGCAATCCTGTATTGACGTCTTACAGTGAGAATAACTTCAGCATCGGGAAAGCCATGTGTGCATATATTTAGAATATGAAAAAGGACTTAATTTTCCTCGTTTTATACTTGGGAATGAATGCCCGGAATTCCGGGCATCTTTAGTTGTTGTCGTTGGCATCTAATTTCACTAAAGTATTGTCCTTGACCTCCGTGATTGATAGAGAAGGAATTCTTGAATCTCCGATCATAGATAACGCCTCCATTGTTGACTCAACGATCCTGAAGAGGTCGAGTTTTATCATCCAAACCAGAACTCATATGAACGAGCTTTTCATCCTTATCAAAACTGATAGAAATATTGCTCTGGACGTTGTGGGACACGGAGAATATATTCAAATTGGTCGAGCATGCTCATTTTGAGGGGGTAGCACGATCACCTGTCGTATTTGAATCAACCCTGGCGACAATAAAATGTTAATGAAGTGTGTTTGATTAAATGTAAATTGGAACAAGTCACACTTATTTGTTCCAATCTACATTTCCTGCACACCTAATTTCCGCCAGGAAAGCTTCTTTACTTTTGGAACCGGACAAAATCATCGAGAGGTTTTTAGCCAGTTATCAGATGTACCGTGTTAAATCGCTACTCTTTTATGCATGCAAATATAACAAGAATCTGAGTATGTAGTAATTAACATTCTGCACACGTTCGAAAACCAGTGTCGATAATTTCCCTTGACATTGAATCAACCAGGTGGGTATTTTGCTCAGAGTGCATCAAATTCCTGTTCTTCTCTCCAATTCGATGATGATTCGGAGATGAACGCCCATCTCAAGACTACAACTACCTTTGAGGAAATTATTTACATTTCTACATCGGATTTATGCCTCTACTTCGAACCTCTTAAGTTCACTTGAGGTCAAAGGAAAGAGGAAACCACATTGATGATTAATCGACGGATGTATCATTGTCTCCAGGATTCTAGTGTGCCATTATTCTTCCAGAGAAATCAAATGGCTTATCCCAAACCGCATAGGATATATGTTTCGTGGCTTATGAAAATATATTATTCAGATTTGGACGATGACAATGAATTGAGCAGTCGATGCACGTCTTAACAATGCAATTTTTACTCCTTGCAACGTGTCATGATAATTCATTTACACACATCGTCAAGTTGACGATTCATTTTTGTTCAGTCAGTGTAAAGTTGATCGGGACTCTGTCTAATATCATCGGTAAATTATATCCACTCATCTGGGTTGGAATCAGCGTTGAAAAAAACCACAAGAACTTTGGCGAACGGATGGAAAAACTTTCGAATTCCAAAACCACTGATCATGCTGGCTTGTTTCGTGGTTCTATTCGCTGCGCAGACGAAAGCTGCACCAACTAGCATTTCGGAAACTGGTTCGAATGGGACCAATCCCATGGTCCAGTTCTTCAGAGGAGTTGATGTCAATGGTAAGAACATACAATGGAATGAATTCACTGATCGGATTGCGTAACTATCGGAAACGTTGTTGTATTAATTAGCGAAAAAGTTGATTAGATATGAGACTGGTCGACAATTTGCAAAAAAATTGCATTTTCCGAAGGATCAATGACATCTTTCAGAAAGTTCTTCTTGATTTAGTAGTTAAAATCTATTTGCAGTAGTTTCTCAAAAAAGAATATTTATAATTATTGTTATCCTTATCGTGAAGTTGGATTATAAAAACCAATTTTGGTACCAAATGGTCTTCTAAATACTGCAGCAAATTATCTCTGCCCTCGAAATCGTCACTTGCTTCAATTTCCAGATATGATTTGTACCCAGTCCGATTGAAGATTGAATATCAATTGTATTAAATTTCCGGAATCCGGTCTGCCACGTCGCGGTCGCACAGTATCGCTGTACCATCACGTTATCTGACCACACGTGAGTTTCCTTAGTCACGTTAAAAATTCTCAGAGCTTCTGTCTGCGGTGAGATAAATACGATGATTTTCCTTTCCTCAAGGTCAATCTTACGGTTTCTTGCCGCAAATCTTGAGTGGGGATCCCGCGATTAATGATCCGCAAACGATAAGGATTCTCGGTATGGTATAAATACTGGACAGCTGTCTTAGTTCGTCTTAGAACGAGTGTTCCAAGTGCTCCGTCCAAAGAAACACGCAAAATCTACCTAACAATGGCGAAGGCACCGGAAATCCTCATCTCGATCGTTTGCTGTGCTGCTCTTCTCGCTCTCCGGGCGACGGCTGCACCGTCAAATTCGAAAACAGAGATTGTGAGTAGTACAAAAAATGATTAGACCACCCCTTCGGACACGTGAAAATTATTTTTTTTCCATTGGAAGACGATCTGCAATCGGTAGCTGTTCTGACTTTTTCTAACCTTTGCTAGCGCGTCAAAAATTTCTCTAACCTTTCTCATCCATCGATATTTATCATGTGTCTTTTCTTGTCAAAGAAAATTCAATCCGCGATGACTAATCGATCAAATTTCGTTCATCAGAAATTGGACAAGTTGGGAGAACAGCAATCGAGCACGTTGATGTCAAACTCGAAATGTGACGTCGAAGACAGTGTTCTACCCAGTCCGAATGGAAGGTCTAAAAGATACGATTTTTTTGGTGAGTCCAATCAGACTCATCATTTTATTGATTAGAAGAGCAGAGAGCAGATTCATTTCCTTTGAGGACACAAATGTCTGTAGAAAAGGTAGATATTGGAATACATAAGTGATCCATGATGCTTGAGTAATGCTCAATATAGTAAGATAAGATGAAATTAAGTAAAAAGAAAAGTAAGTATAGTGAGAGGTCGAGGTAATGTTAAACCCTTGGACTCCCACCACAAATAATTTTTCCAATTGTTCCATCAATGCTGAATTCTTTCCATAAGGAAAAACAGGGTTTTTTTATATACCATTTTCTTCGTTTTTTCACAACGAAAAGAATGGCATATGATAAAGTGAAATTTAACAGAGTTACATCGTTGAAAAAAAGGCTTAAAGGGAACAAGATGTGGGCCGTGGGTGACATTTGGGACCCAGTGTGGGGTTCTAGCCAGTATTTTCTGTATATTTTCTCCAACAGTAGAAATGGTCTGTAAAAAAATACAAACGCTTTTCAGGAAGCACTTGGGATCGAGAAAACGTGACATACGGAATAGCCTCGTACTCTAGCCGACTCGAGCCAGCAGCCGTCGACGAGGTGATGAGGAGGGCTTTTGCTATTTGGGAAAAACACGCGAACCTCAGGTTCACTGTGACGTCAGGTGAAGAGGTGAGCTTTCTCGATGACGCCTCTGAGGATTGAGTGAGACTGATATTGATTGATCCTCAGGCTGACATCAGGATCAGATTCGTCACCGGATATCACGGCGACCACAAGCCCTTCGACGGGTCTGCGAATCCGCGTCAAAGTGGACCGAATAAACTGGCCCACGCCTTTGCACCGGGGTACGTTGACCTTCTGGGCGAAATTCACTTCGACGATGACGAGCCCTGGACCATCGGCGATGACGGGTATGGAGGCGTCGATCTTCTGCAGATAGCAGTCCACGAGATCGGGCACGCCCTCGGTCTCAAGCACAGTCACGTCCGAGGGGCCATCATGAACGAGTGGTACAAGGAACATTTCACCCCTGAAGAACTGGGAGAAGACGATATCGAAGGCATACAGGTGATTGGAACTCGTGGGGATTCACTTTTTGACCATGAATTGGACTGACAGTTTCATTCGTTCTATTCCTTCAGATGCTTTATGGGACGAAAAGGGAAGATCAACATCCTGACATTTGCGATGACTCCAAGGTCGATACTATATTCAACTCCTCTGACGGACACGTCTACGTTTTTAAAGGTGGGACACTGACTCGTGATTCTATTTTGTGAATAATGGACGAAAGCAAATTGAAATTTGATCAGAACATCGAACTTTACACGAAATTCCACTTCTTCGTCATTTTTGTCTATTTTTCTGAAACAAAAAGTCAGATCGAGAAACCCTGCGGTGAAAACTTAGATAATAACGATACAAAGATAGTGTATAAATTTTATATCGATCTGATAAACGGTTGCGAAG
This sequence comes from Euura saliciscinereae, assembly GCA_018420115.1. Lineage (NCBI taxonomy): Eukaryota > Metazoa > Arthropoda > Insecta > Hymenoptera > Tenthredinidae > Euura > Euura saliciscinereae. Next base: position 16,121 of record JAFFZH010012970.1, read on the forward strand.
TTAGTATTCATGGTCATCGTTTTGCATGCTCTACTTCCGCAGCCTCTAGAGGTCACAATTATCAAGAGAAATTGGATTTTCTTTTTTCAAAGTAAAGCTATAGAGGCTTGTGTGTTGAAATCATGTTGTCAAATGCAATCATGAACTCGCTTCCCATTTTAGTAAAATTGATTCACAAATACGATGATACGATAGATACGATTAAATTCAAAGAACATGCTATAGTGATTAACTTTGCTATACTAAAATTCTAATTTTACGAGACTGTCGTTACTTTTGCAGAAGAACATTACTGGAGACTATCGGAGAACGGGATTGCTGCCGGTTATCCAAAACTGATATCCACAAAGTGGAGTAAACTTCCGAATGACATTGATGCTGCCTTGACGTACAACGAATTGACGCACTTCTTCAAGGTGAATCGAGGAGCTCTTCATTTAGATTCACTATCTCTAGTTTCTTTTCACTATCATTCATTCAGGACTCTAGAAATTCACTTTCAGCTTGTCTCTGATTTTGTATTACTATACTGACTACGCCCTGCAGCCTGCTACATCTTTCTTCAAACCCTTTCCTCCAGGGCTCAGGATTCTGGACCTACGACGGGGACGAGATCGTCAACTACGATCTTCCAAACATCCAGAAATCTTTCGGAGGGATTCCCGACGACGTAGACACCGCGATGGTCTGGAACGGAGACGGGAAGATATACTTCTTCAAAGGGAAGAAATACTGGAGGGTCAATCCGGCCAACATCCAACGGGATAATCTACCGTATCGAAAAGACATATCAGACTGGAAAGGTATACCGAACGACCTCGATGCCGCCTTCGAAATGGACGGCGTGACGTACTTCGTCAAGGGGGATGATCTCTTCCGATTCGATGAAGATAAATTTTCGGTGAGACTTGTTTTCGTACCGATTCACAAACGTGTCTCTAGATTCTCTCCAGGATTCAATCACTGATGTAATAACATGACTTCTCATCTTTTTCCAGGTGGATTCGGGAAGCCCATATCAATTGAGATCCAAGTTGTTCGGCTGCCCATCTAAGAGCGGTGGTACTTCTTCGAGTGGTTGGTGGAACGTGATCTTCTCATGATTCAACTGATTCATTTCTGACGGAGATGGACGAGATCGATGCTCAGCTTCTCAGGAATGGGTTTAGGAACTATTCTTCAAGTTTTTAGATAACTTTTGTGGGAAATTAAAGAGTGATTTTGAAATTAGATCCTTGAATGTGTTATGTTATCACTTGGCGCTATCAACATTTGTCCAATTATAGACAATAGACGAAGAACTGATGAAGCTGTATTTCGATCACATCTGTAAATAAATTGATAAATAAATCAATGAATGATTGCTTGATGAATATTCTTCGATTATTTATATAATATTTTAACATCGAGATTTACCTTCATGACTGCCAAAATAAAAAAATGGCAACATGAATAATCTTCTGTTGTTGAATAAGCCTCTTTTTAAGCTTCGACCCACGAAGAGGGCCTTCTTCAGAAATACAATTTCATTCTGCATTGAATGAAATCAGTTATATACGTATATTTGTGCACATTTATATATACATCGTTACTTACGTAACAATTGTTTTAAAATTGTTACAAAAAAGAAGCTTATTTGATGACCCGAGACACCAATTGAGAATAAATGAAGATTAGGTCTAAGTAAAGAAGGGAAAAGAAATTTTATTAATATCAATATTGATTTGTGGTCGACTATACCAAAAAAATATTTAAAAATGGCAATAAAGATGACATTGGCAACAATCGGAGTTTTTTCTGGTCTCCAGGTGTAGAGCAAACCTTGAATGATCGTTTATGTTCGATCGTAAATTTCATTCTTTTGAATCCCTGAGTCGCATTCATGTGACAAATTGGTCTAATATATGGCTAAAATGATTGACTCTAATCAGAGAAGCTATTAAAAAAAGATTATCATTGACTGCAGCTTTGTGGACATTTAGGAAATAATTTCTTGGATAATATCTTCCTAATAATAACAGTATTCACCAAGCTTATCAATTATGCATTAATTTAGACGAAGATTAGTCCATCATACTCTGCTACGTTTGAGTCTAGCGTATTTCCATTCGTCCTCGTGATAGATAAGCGAAGATTGATCGAAGTGATGCGGAGAGAATGAGTTGTTGATTTTATCAACCATTCATCTTTCAATGAAAATTACAATGATGAGTGTAAATTTGCGTACTTTCATAGAAGGTCACTCACAGTTTTCTCATTACGTAATACAGTGTTCATAGCATGTCATATCATCACTGCGAAGACGAATAACCACATGTGTATGATTCAGATTCCACTCTTTCATCATTCGCTTCGTGATTAATGATTCGTTTTTTGATTCTTGTACCCAGAGACTCTAAAATTCAAAGATATGTTTCCAAATTCCTAAGATACCCTAAGATGAATAACATCTTAATATCAATTCCAATTCTTCTTCTTCTTCGAACACTGTCAATCCAACGTCACGTCATTCGAGCACCGAATCAGTAGGCGGAAGAATTACCATGCATGTATTATTCAAAGGATGCTTTTCAGCTTCAGCAATCATGATTCGCGCGTTAGCTCGTCTCACCGCGATCTGGATTCCTGACACATCTTTAGTCAGAGAAATTCTCTTAATCGTCACAATGATTCAATCGTAGAATATTCACAGGTTTTTCCTACATCATAAGGTAGTCAATTTTTTTTCAAGCATTGGAAGGGGGGACACCGCGAGTATAAAACATGAGACAAACCTCAGCTGTTATCAGACCAAGATTTCCAACAACGCTGTCGAGACTTCGAGATAGAGGAAGAAGCTCCGACCACGAGAATGCGGTTCTGCCGTGTCTGACTAGGACTTCCGCTCCCCACAAGGGAAACTAGTGCGCTTATCTTATCCTGTGACAACTTCAAGATTGCGGAAAAAAGTTCAACGTTCAATTATCGATTTAATTGAAGAGAAATTTTTGAGGTCACGTGCAAAAATGAACATGCTGATCACGTTTGCTTGCTGCGCTGCCTCGATTTGCATCCTGCAGGCAGAGGCTGCACCGATTCCGAAAACCGAAGTCATTGTGAGTGTGGAAAGAAAGAGAGATCATCGTGGAAATTGATATCGCGCTAATTATCACGCTTTTATTAATTTCAGCGCTACCTCAAAGATTTTGGATACTTCCGACCAACGAGCGAAGAAGTCATATGCGAGGAAATCTTGTCAGAGGCCATTTTAAGGTTCCAATCTTTCGCAGGACTCAATGTCACAGGTGATTAGAAGTACTTATATAGTGTGAAATCGACGAGTTTAGTGGTGAAATTTACTCAGGCTATAGATGATGACATTTTTAACGTCCCTAGGTGTGATGGACGTCGCGACGACTGAACAGATGCAGAAGCCGAGGTGTGGCAACACGGACCTGATCGCCTGGGACGGAATCCCCCAGAATCTTCATGACAAAGAAGACAAGAACCAGGATCCTGATATCTGCAAGGATCCTCACGTGGACACGATGTTCTATCTTCCCGAGGATGACTCCATCTATATCTTCAAGGGTGAGACCTTCATTATTTAACGTCTTTTTGTGTACTTGTTATGATTACCCAGATGAGATCTACTCATCGCGTCTGTAATTTTGTAGGAATGCATTACTGGAGGCTAACGAAAAGGGGACGAATCGCTGATGGGTATCCAAAACTGATCGCCACAAAGTGGAAGGGACTACCTGGCGACATCGACGCCGCTTTTGAATACTACAAAAAGACGTACTTCATCAAGGTACACATCGACAACCGAATTCAATCATGGAAATTCACAAACGGATTTCACCATTGTTTAGTACAATACTAATGATGAATCCTTTCGTTCCAGGGGTCGGATTACTGGACCTACAACGGGGACGAGGTGGACCCCGGTTGTCCGCGAAGTTTCAGCGATTTCCCCGGAGTTCCTGCGGACATAGACACAGCCTGGGTGCGAAACGACCTCGCAAACGTTCACGGATACTTCATATACCTCTCCAAGGGAAAGGACCTCTGGGTCATAAACGACCCGGTCCACAAACCACGGCTGGATGCCGATTTCGAAAAGGAACTACGCAGCATCGAAGGCTTTCCAGACGACCTTGACGCTGCCCTAGCCTACGATGGGAAGACCTTCTTCTTCAAAGGGGATGATTACTATCTGATAGAGGGGAAGAAATTGGCGGTAAGTTTGTTGTTTCGTTCTCTTGAAATATTTTGGAGTGGAAATATCGCAGATCCAAAGAATTGAGTCACTCTTTCACTCTGTTAGATTGAAATCTTTCGCTCCAAGAAATTTGGAGAGTTTTCTCTCTTTTTTTTGTTCTTTTTACATACTTCGCTATTCCATGGTATCTTTAAAATATCTTTTTCAGGTGTCTCAAGGCTATCCGAAAAAGACAAGTCTCGATTGGTTCGGCTGTCCACAGGAAAATCAAGAGGAAAATCAGCGGTATTAAAATATAGGAAGGAACTGCTTCACTGAACATCAGGATTGGTGGGCATCGGGTCGACGCATCGTCATTTCAAAGTCTGCTGAGCTTCGAAACTGAATTATGGCGTCAGACCCAATTAGAAAATATCGATTTTATGCTGTGGACCAGTTTCGATGTAGATATTAAGTTTATGAATGTAATTTAGAACGATTTTTGAGTGTAATATAATCAATTATAGGATCCTAATTAGAAATAGCATGACAACAAGTGTTCAGTGTATCATGGATAAATGAGAACTGATACCCTAATGAATTTATGGACTCAATGTAGACTGTCTAATTATGTCAAGTCAATTGTTGACTATAGGCTAGAAAAAGTGCACAAATCTTCTCTGAACAGTCGAACGATAGACAATACCGATAAGTCGACTATTATTAGACTCAGAGTTGATCAAAGGCTTTTACTTACTGATGCCCTTCGACCAAATTAAGACTCAAAATACGTTCAATGATGGTCAACGTTGGGATAGCTGTGCTACCTGGGCACAGTTATGTTTTCAGACTGTCCATTTCATGACTGCGACTGATCATTTTTTCCTTGTTTCCCCGCTGTACAATTAAAGTTAGCAACCGCAATCAGAGACGATATAAGGGGCTGTCCACATATTACGTAACGCTAAATTCTATAGTGTAGTGTAGGGAAACCTACGTATACGCACTATAATACCATATAGCGTTACGTAATATCTGGACAGCGCCTAAGTATATACATAATTATCGTAGCGGAGTTCAGAGTGCGAATGATAATGACTTGAGATTCGGGTTCTTTTCTCGTATACAACTAATTATTTTCGTATCTATGTCGTATGTTACCCAAAAGTGATCCACATTCCTTGTTTGCTTTACGCAACGATATTTCCACATTTCCAAGATTCGCAAGCTTTTGGGAGGGGAACTTTTTCCTCGTTTCTCGCAATGCTGCATGAAAACCGAACCACTCTCAGCTTTCGGTCTCATAGTCAGCGTTCAATTCCTCAGCTTCTAGCGAAGACTCGATTCGATAATACAAAGTGAGCAAGAAAAGGAGAAGAATGTTGAAGAACGACCGTCGAACCTCAGGAATCCCGATCATACTCGGCTGCTGCTTCGCCCTCTGCGCCTTCGAGGCGAAGGCTGCACCCTTGATTCCGGAAGCTACTGAGAACATCAGAGTCGAAACGAAACTCCTCCGATTCCATCCACCGTCTGAAAAGTCTTCGTATCTCCGACCAGGCGATCAGACGCGAGTCGCCAAATGCGGCGTCGAGGAAGATACTCAACCCGGAAGAGACGGGAGGACCAAGAGATACGTTCTTTACGGTACGTCAAAAAAAGTCTACCATTTTACAGATAAGATGAACAAGTTCCAGAAAAAAATTTCACCATTCCTACTTTACATCTATCAAAGCAAGCCAAATTTGAATGGAATCAGTTATATTCTTTTCTTTTCTAATCTTTGTTTTTGTTTTCTAATCTTGTAATCATTTTTTTTTCATCAATGATTGAGCGACCTCTAAATGTGAATCGATTCCATTGAAATTCGGTGTGCTTTGAACAGATGTAGAGTAGGATTGAATGTAGGGGGTGAAGGGTGCGGTTTTTTCTTTTTTATTTGGGCAAAATAACTCATTGTTCGGAGGTACTGAGCGACCGCGGAACATCGATATTTTCCGGTGAATTTGGAACACCTTCCCGAATTAGGGGTTGAAAAATCAGTTTTGATGTGACAGCTCAATTTTTGGACCACATTGAGCGACCTCTAAAAGTTCTTCGAATATACCTCCATCTTTGGAGGGGTTTATCTTATCTGTAAAATCTCTGACTTTTTTTGTGATATTCCAAATCGCAAACTTGAGGTCAAAACGTCGGTACCCCTGCAGTGTGCATGAAGAATTGTAACGCTTTTCAGGTCAGAAGTGGCCTCGGAATGATCTGACTTATGGGGTCGCCAAGTACGCTAAGAACCTCACGCGAGCAGCCGTCGACGACGTGCTCAAAGAGGCCTTCGCCATTTGGGCAGAACATGCAGATCTGAAATTCACGAGGACGTCTAGCGAGAAGGTGAGGTCGCCAGGTCCCACATTGTTTCCAAACTGCCTAAAAGACGCGCAAAATAGAAAAAATGTGTCTTTATAAAAAACAGTTTGATGTGCCCCAGTAGGTAATCGGGATCTGCGTCGATTCAGAAATGAGAAATTCTGAGAAGTGGGTGGATTCTTTCATAAAAGATCGATCCGCCTTGATGAGACAAATTTTTCGGCACATTTGCCACAGTTTTTGTCAAAAACATTTTTTTTTTCAATCACATATTGGAGTGAACCAAACTATTTTTTCCGTTGTAATTCACAGTTTTGCTAGTCTTAGGCCGTTTGGAAACATTAACCTGCGTCCAATATCATCGGCTCTCTCACCCTTAAAGAGTAATATCGTTTTTCAGGCCAATATCGTCATCAGTTTTCTCACTGGCGAACACGGTGATAATGACCCCTTCGATGGACCATGGAAATCGGGTGAGGAGAACTTTGTAGCCCATTCATTTTACCCAAATCGATTGGCGCCATCGGGGAGCGACATTCACTTCGACGATGACGAGTATTGGACCGTTGGTAGCAGCGTTCATAAGGGTCGCTACGACCTCTTGCAGGAAGCAGTTCACGAAATAGGTCATGTCCTCGGTCTCAGACACAGCAAAGCCGCAGGGTCCGTCATGAACGAGTACTACAATCAGACCATGACTCTGGTCAAACTGGCCGATGACGACATTGCTGGCGTGCAGGTGAGGCCTTCGATCTTCGAAGACGAATTTTTTTATCGTTTCAGCTAATTAAATTTCCGGTTGTATGTTCTCTGTTCCAATTTTTTCAGCACCTGTATGGCAAGAAAAAGAAACATTCACAGTAGTCATCGAAGTTACGTGAACGGAGTTAATTGTCCAGAAAAATGGACAAGTTGTTTATCATCATTAATTTTGATACCCAAAGTATCTTGAAATGTGAAAAAAATTGGTTTTGTAATTATGACTAGAATTATTATTAATCGATGATCAAAATCATCGCCAAAATATAAATAGGAAACTCGTATATAATTTATACTTTACTATAGTGAAACGCAATTATTTCCTTATCAATATGAAAATAAATAATTACTTGAAAAAAACATCATTTCATTCAACGTATGATAAATGAATCATTGCAACCACAAGGAAAAACTTCTAACAGTGAGGACATTTTTCTTTTATCTACCCATTCAACTAGAATCTAATCAAAATTTGAGTTCTATCTTTCAAGTCATTTTCGAGTTATGAATATTTTCCAAGGTTTTAGTATCATGGACTAAAAAACGGTAAAATTGCTGGGACAAAATTTCGATTAGAGTCTTTTAAGCTAGATTGTTCATTTTTTATGTCAATTTGGGACGAAAATTTCACCAAATTCTTTCCTCAATTAAACAAATTTACTGCTTCGAATTTTGAATCGGAATTGAGGAGACGCGGTACCTTCATTCTTTTCAAGTAAATTTCTCTTTATCCCAAAGTGACCAGAGAAGAGTTATAAAATATCCGCAATCATACCAAGGGGTTCGAGAAAAGAACCCGAATCTCAAGCCGTTATCGTTCGCACTCTTAACTCCGTTACTATAATTAAATCTCTATGTTTTTAGACGTTATCTCAAGTCTTGTCTCGTTTTCCTCATTCTATTCACGCTATTAAAGTTTCTTTCAATATCTCATTGGCAGCACAGCGTGAATCAGTCATATTTTCTCTTCTTTCTCTAACGATAAGAGGTGAAAAAATAGAAATAGTAGTAGATGAAACGAATATATTCTATATTGCACAACAGAACGGACTTTAAATTCTTATAAAAAATATCACGAAGATATAAGATCGGCTTTGAACATATTTAGTAGCCATTTTCACCGTACGATATCTTATTGAATAAGAATAACATGTATTCGATTTAGTTTACAAAAATGTAGTCAACGTTAAACTATGACAGTTTCACAACTCTGAGTCATTGACAATTATCAATATACTACAAAAATAGTAGATACATATTTTACATAGATACGATTAGATACATATGTTATGGCTAGTATGTACTGCGATTAATCAATTAAAGCTGATAAAGCTGATAAAATTACAATTATGCCTTAAAAATGAGTACAGCTACTCTATTCATCACAAACTTCTCTCATTTCGGAGATATTTCAGATAAACCATATTATAAATCACTACCTAAGTGAAAACAGAAATATACAACACAAATAATC
>JAFFZH010012974.1:0-21686 GCA_018420115.1 Euura saliciscinereae
AAAAAAAAAAAAAAAAAAATGTTTCGAAAAGATACGACCTTATGCAATAATTCAACAGACTTTTATCCTTCAAATCAGTAACAAAAGTTCGAGTATGTATATAAAAAAATGGACAAAAAATGGACAAGACCCATTTTCAAATTTGAATCACGTCTACGGATTTTATTGATGAAAATCACGTCTGAAAATCATTTGAAATTGAAATAACCGGAATTAAGATCGCTTGAATTCAATTGGAATCGTTCAAAAATTGCATAAAATCGGTTGTACTCGTTTTTGAATCACGTGAATGTATTACATAACCATTCGAAATCAATCTTGAATCATTTGAAAGGACTTTGTAGTCCTTTGAAATAGCGGTGACCCCTAAAAATCGAATGGTTCTTCGTGGGCCACCCTGTAAGCTCGAACTCATTGCTCACGGTACGGTTTCGTTTCTCCTTTTCTGATATTGATGCAAGATGCGGTTCTGTTGCGCCTTACGGTACTCGGTACCATTACCAAAATGCAGAAACGCGGTTCTCCTTGCCTCCGATCCTCTCTTCTACCCTCAAAGCTTTAAACTCTGCTGAGTGTGTTGTGTCTAAACTGAACTATAACGGAGCATAATTTACTCTGTTCAGTCTCTCTTCTGCACTACTGTATCTCTGCACTGTGACTAAATTCATAAAAAGTTCACTTTCTGCTACGTTTGATCGACAACTTTATCATTTATTTATTTTTATTCCATTTTATCGATGGAGTTTTAGTATAATTTATTGACATCCCTCTAGGAATCCTAATATACCTAACTGTTTTTAATTCAGCAGACTTTTGATAAACTCAAGAAACTGAAATCTTGAATTAATTCCAACTATCCGAAAAGAAAAGGTCGAAATAAAAATTCCTATCGCATTTCATCGAAACTAAAAAATTTCAATTGCTGTGAAGTTTTGTCAACATTTTACGAACGTCTCTAGATGTTTCATAAAAGGATTAAAAATTTTATTGAAAAACGATAAATTCCACTCAAATGTTGTTCAACCCGATTCAAATTTGGTAGAAAATTTTGCATTTTCAAAAACGCACGAATATGGGAATAACCGAAGATCTAAATGAAAAGTTGTTGAGAATATTGCAATTTTTTTGTCAGTTTTGAACAAAGAATTTGATCAACTTCTCAAAAATTCTACAACTGCACGAGAAAAAAATTTAGCCAGATTTTATTACAGTGTTGAAAAGTACAAAAATTTGTTGTTCACAAAATTTCACAAACTTCTTTGACTATTCAATTCAAAATTAATAATAGCAAAATTTTTATACTGTCAACGCAACAAGAAACAAAATTAACAATTAGAAAAACTCTCAAAGATCGTAAAAAAAAAATACGTCACTACAATATTATCATCAAATTACTGTCTCTTATTTCCTACGAAAGATAAAATATGGATCAATAATTTACCAGCGTTTATAAATTCAGCAAATTCGTAGAACAATTTCATGCCTCGCCAAGCAGGAAAAGAAAATTTCAAAACCGGAATCGCCAAACATTTTATTCCAACTGTAAAATTCAGAAAAAAAAAGTTGCTACCCCAAAAGAAAAAACAAACGGGGAAAAAAAAAGTAAAAATGTTCGATTTAGTTCGGGTATCGTGAAGAGGTCAATGATGGACGGTCGAGTTTTTAGCTGGCGCCTAAGCCATATCTTAACGAGTCTACCGCTTAGCTTAGACTAGAGAGCTCAGCCTCGGAAAGGGAAGGAAAGGAGAGGAAAGGAAAGGGAACGGAGTGGTATAAAAATGGTGTAATCGTCGCAACTGGCATCGCTGTGTGTCTCATTCCCTGTATAACAGACGATTTAGGTTTCAGGTAGTAAGTTTTAAAACCAAACCCACCGATAACAAGAAATACCTGACGTGAGTTCGCTTCGGCGCGAGTCTTTTTTTTTCTCCGACCAAAATTCTCGCTCGAGTAGTCCTATCCGATATACAGGTACATATTATCTCTACCCGCGCAATCGACTTTTAAATACCACACGTCGTCCTGTGGATATCAAATGGAATTTAAAACACGCGACCTTTATATCCAACGTTGTCCAACACGTACATCTTTCTCTTCTTCCATTCCATTATGCCGTGTCCTTCTCGAAATGATTAAAGAATCAAAGAAATATTTTTGGATTTTGTTTCAACGGGACTGCAGGAACGAAAGAATCTAATTTTTCTTCTATGTCAATAAAAAAATATCGATTCAAGGACTATTTTCCCCAAAACACAAAACCTGGTTATGTCGTTTTCTTTTCTCCAAGATTTTTTTTCACTTTTTAATTCAAGAATCGTTAAATATTAATTAAATCCTTTTTTTCATCATACTTCATTCTTTAGACAAAGAAATATACAAATTTTAATGAAGTAATAAAATGAGTGTTTTTTCATTGTCTCGTTATTTTATTTTTCATATCAAATCCTCAAATTGAAGAAACGTGATAATAGGTCAACAATTAATCTAGAAGATTTTCCTATTTTTGTGAATCTCGTTTAGCGGTCCTTTCATATTGCACAAACACGGAAGAAAATAGAGAAAGTACGTAAAAAAAGACATGATATGATGAATAATTATTTACTCGAATCCACTCACCTGGTTGTCCCGATTGTTGACGGCGAAGTATCCGAGAACGGCAAATAATTCTGACAGTATGAGCCTGCTGTCAGCGTCATTTTTCTCATTTTGTGATTCCCGCGATAGACGTGATATCAGATGACTAGCGATAAGACGAAATTGTAGACTAGTTGATTCAGCACCAAGAAATTGCTGATTTCGTATGAAACAAACAGAAAGAGAAAAAACAAAAAGACCATTAATAAAATTGCTATTTCTCGTTAACTATAAGTTTAGAGACTCGACGAGACAATTAAACTTTTTTAATTTCTTTTTTTCCTCATGAAACCGAAAATTCGATTCATCAATTTGAGTGTTATTCAACGAAATGTTACACATTTATGTAAATTTGGTCTTGCGATTCTCCTTGATAAATTTCGGAAAAAGAAATAGTAATAAAGAAGAATGATCGAAGAAAGAAGAGAAGTAAAACAATTATGTGGTGGGGAGTTTGTTTCGCGCGTGGGAAAGCAAAGAGAATTGATAATAAGCTTGCTATACCGTATCGTGGAGTGTAACCACAACCCCTAAACATCTAAACTAAACTAACTGGCATTACATCCCGCGATCTTTCTATCCTACGTTAGGTTTTTTGGCCAAATGCTGCACGGCGAATGTCAGTGGTCCCGGACTCTCCTGGGTAAACCCCTCAAACTCGACTAAACTCCGTAGGGATAATCGAGTGATCTCCCGTGGGGCCTTGATGCTCCGAAAACTTCCAAAGGCTCCTGAACTTCCCAAAGGGGGACGGAGAAGGGGGCCAAAAAATCAAGGGGCCCATACATAACGAAAACTCTTCTACCATCATTTCAATTCGCGGTTTGAGGCGTTTCTGCATCGGGAACACCGGGGGTCGTGCGCCTCCACCCTGGGGGTTTGCTGGACGCCGGTGGACCCAGGGCCCAGGGATTCACCTAGTGGTTTTATAAACTATACCCACACGACCTGCCCGCCACCCGCAGAGTGATATCTCTATACTATAATTTGATACGCCTAATGGGAGCACCACCCGCCCGTACAGTGTGATAGAAAAACCCCAACGATCCGACAACAATGAGTGATCTGAGCAAGTGAGTGATTGAGTAACGAGATACCCCTGAGTTTGCGGTGGCGAATGAGAGCAGGAGGAAAAATCCCGAGATTCGGTTGTGTCTATGAACCTGACGATCATGATATTCGTATGGTTCAAAAACTGACCTGTAACTTAGGAAGATCCATTTCGGCGAAGTTCCTCATCAGATTGAGCGCTTGGAACGCGATGTTCCTACACGCTGTTGAGATGCTTGTTTGATTCGGAGTCGGAGATGAGCTTTTCTGTTGATTATTGTGTCCAGGAAGTACTAGGGCTGCGTAAAGCACTCCGACAGCCCCGGCTCCTTCAGTGTTCGCAAGACTCCCGAGGAGATGATTTCGGGCAGATGTCTGCAGCTCCACTGAAGCAATGTTGCAATTGGTACTCTGATCGGAACCACCTTGCGACTGGTTATCTTGCTGGACGCTGATGTGCAGGCCACTTATTTTGTTCAAGTGGCAGCAAACTCGTGACAGTAATTCGAATGAGGCGACCATCAGAGGCGCCTCGCTGTTCTCTTGCTCCTGAAACACCTCGTTTTCCACCAAAGAACGACTGTGGCGAGACACTCGTTCCACTAAACCACCGGCTACCAAGTATCTGAAACAGTGGATAAGAGGGAAAGGACGTTCAGTATATGAATGAAAAATGGTGTCCTCTGATAACCAGCCGTAACATAATATAGTACCACATTGTTACACCGTGGTTGAGTAATCTGAGGGGATTTTTGACATGACTATGTAATAATTGCAATAATTTTCAAATACTGCAATATGTTTATAGTGATATTGCAAATAACTCAATTATGGAAACATTTCACTGCCAAATTTTATACAATATCGCAGATATCCTAATTTTTTAATACAATATGGCAGACATTTTGTCAGGAATTGGGTATAATAAGACTGTGATGCTATTGATTATTCTGTTCATAGACATTACCTAGTAATTATTGCTATGTATAATTTTCTCCATGTATACGATTAATCGATGTGAAGAATAGAAATAGGACATGGTTCGTTCTCGAATTCATACTGCAGCTATCGAGTAACGCTGTGTAGAACTGTGACTGTGTTGGTTGGCTATAGAAAAAGAGAGCCAACTAACCAACTGTCGTTTCTAATCATAACTAGCTACGCGTTACTCGTGTCACCTAAAGGGCAGAAACGCAGACTCAGGGGTGCGTATTCTACAATTCGCTACCATACACACGCGTCATGCACGATATGAAAAGAGAAGCGATAATCAGACGGAGAAGAAGAGACCCTCGTTCGTGAGAGTTCACATAGTACTCCACCCACTCTCCCACCCTTCTCTATACGCTTATACGGATCCCACTACTGCCACCAAAATTATGTTTATTCATTCTACAAGGTAATAAGATGCAATACACACTGAATTTCTACTATAACGTTGTCGTGGGGTCTACTTATGTGGTTTGGGATTTTCGAAAATTCGTTATTTCTATGCGAAATTTGGATTGGATTGAGCCAGAGGGTTCGTCGACCACTCATTTTCTTAACTAGCGATCCAGACTATTATATTTTTTATCGAGACAAGTTTCGACTGTTGAAAGGTGAATTTTTTTATAGCCAAACAGTCCTCTATCATAATGAGCAATTATTCCATACGATATTGAGATCAAAACTCTTTCCATTTTTTTTTTGTTTTTTGCGAACCACAAGTTCTCGTGATATTTTCATTCATTTTATGATTTCTGGTCGATTTGACATGAAATGACCACATTAAAATCAATAGCATAGGTATATGCAGCAATCGAGGCAGTAGTAAAATATTAGTAGTAGTGAAAATGAAGGCGTTTGGCGTGACTGACACCCCTCTTCCCTCCTAGTTATGTTATACCCACTACATTCTCCACCATTCTACATTCTATACTCTACACTAGTCTTCACAGACGTAGAAAAATGGGGGGACACACGGGATCGACGTTAATAGAAAAGTTCTGTCGCGTGCCAGTTTTTGTTTCAACCCTTTTAGCTTTTCCTCCCCTTTCCTCGCACCACGAGCCACGAGCTATACGTATAATACAGTATTCTCTCATTTTCTTGTCGAGTTTTTCTACTTTTTATACATTACTAAAAAGAGAAAGAAAAGAGTCAGGCATATAGTGTGTGTATACGGTATCGATAACACATTTTTAAAACACCTACCCCACTCTAAGCTCTGGACTCAACTTTACTTTTTATTCTCTCTCTCTCTCTCTCTATATATATACGTATGTATATGTATATATATTTGATACTTCACTTTTGGCTTTTACACTAAAAGGCTGACGACGTAAAATTCTCTCTTAACGACACCTCCGAACCCTCCATCAGTTTCATACACTTTTAGTTCTTCTGAGTTCATTTCTGTTTTCGTTTATGATACACACCACATACAGAACCCTATGAAAATAAATAAGCAGTTCGATATCTCAGCTAATGAAACTTATCACGATAATTCAAGACTTGGAAGACTAAATTTCTCACTGCAAAATTGACCAAGAATAACAATTTGGCGCATGCGCACAAAGATACTCTACTTTCCGCGCTGGGACGAGAGAACTCGGCGCATGCGCAGATCGTAAATTATTTACTTTGCACCTCAGAGTTTTTTTTTCGCATATGCGTGCTGTAAAACCACAAAGTCGCTTTTAGCAGCTTGTTGTAGCTGAACAAAAAATGATATCTACCATTTCGGTTGTGGAATGGTTCTTACTTTTTGAGGCCGAAAAGCAAAAAGCTAAATGAATATAGTCAATTTATTTTTATAGTTGAATTCTAGGTTCGGCTACATCAGTTGCATCTCCCCTTAAATCGTAATAATATGTACCAAAAGTGAATACATATATGGAATGAATTTCACGGTTTATACCCTGTACCCTCATAAGGGTATTTATTGGGGGATGAAATAAATTCTCTAATAAAATGCACCGCCTCGCGCGGGCTCATAGCCTCTCTAAGAGATTACACGTGTGTTTGCGAATTGTACAGGCCTACTATACATATATATGTGTAACCTATACACATACGTATAACAAGAGATTAGCGTAACACATACCGGGTCTTTTCGTCGATGCGCACCATGTAGACGCCTGGGTATATGCAACTGAGAAGACACTGATTGTTGGTGACCAATCATGTTTATCCAGCAACAATTAATGTCATGTCAGTTGCATATACCCAGGCGTCTACATGGTGCGCATCGACGAAAAGACCCGGTATATTGGTTTTTCTATGCGGACTTTGGCTCTGGACAGCAGTAGAATCAGGAGATTATAACCGTATCATAACATGAATATGTAATATTTTTGGTCAATCTAACGTAATCACTCATCGCCCCACCATGTAGGCTACTTTTATCCAAAGAGAGGGGTTAACCACGGCGATGTTATTTACACAGGATCAATTGAATCCGATTGCAACCGATGACAATGGACGAAAATTGCCAAATTTCTGAATCCGGTATAAAACTGTATGAAGAAAGATTAGGACCATTGAAGAACGAGGAATCAGGTTATTTTTGATCAAGAATTAGGGACTCCTCAGATTTCTTCTCTTCGAAAACTCGATTGTTGTTCTTGGAATCGCAAAGAAAAAATCGAATTCGAAATTCTTTTATGCTGCAAATGATTAAAAAAAAATGAAAGAAAGCCCATTGCAACCTCTGAAAAATCATTATGAATTTTGTTAGAATTCGACGTTACCTGTGACATTGGCAAGAAATTCAGTTTAGGAACAGGTCGTGAGTAAAAAAATGGGAGAATTTAAGAAAGGGAGAGAGAGAGAATTGGGTAACCGAAGGGAAGCAAAGATATGCACCCCGAATCCACTATGAAATAATCATATGGTTAGCTAATGGCCGACGTACGGACGGGGGTAGTGATTGCTAGACCGGGCGTGCAGCCCTAGGTAGTGTCTGGGTTACAGGGATGATAAATAAATTCAATGTATTTGTACCAACCCCAACCCCAGTCAAACTCCCCCGCAAACATTCAATGATAGATCGCAATCTCGCGAGGCGATGATGCCCGTGGTCGGATTCGAACGTGCGGAAATATTTCCGCTCCGAAATTCGACCAGCATTCTCTCATCATTTCCTGCAGGATATATTTTCGCCGTTTTCGATGAATTCCCAGAAAGAGTCCGATTCGACGTGAGCCTTGATGAACTTTATCGCCGATCTTTTATCGTTGCAGTTTATCAACACTCAGACCAAAATTCAAACAAATTGTCCGCAATTTTTTTGTTCAATATTCGTCACAGTTGGTTTCATGACTGTGCAATGATCAACGGCTTTCATTGATAGATCAATGTTGTTGATTGATTCTAGTATCCATGAATCGACGGTTTCTATCAATCTTTGTTTTCCTGATGTCTTGTTTTGATTAATCGATAAGACAATGAGTTCTGATTAATTCATGCTTCGACTGATCCATTAGATGATAGTTTCGATTAATCGATTAGTCAAATGATTCCGTCGATGATTTCGATTAAATTTCGAGTTGAATGTTGTGTTGAATAATCAAATAATTGACGGATTCAGTCAACTATTGTTTAGATTCATTATTGGTCAGATTGATGGATTAATGAGTCAGTCGAAACCGTCGATAATTCGATTGATAAAAGAAACGACACGTAATCGAGAACCTCCATTAATCGATTAATTGATGAATCAGAAAAACTATGAATTAAAGTTGCCGAGTAATAGGTAATGTTACAAGATTTGAGATTTTTTTTCAGTCGCATAATGTGAGTATTCCGTTTCTTTCATGATTAGAATACATAGAATCTTCGAATTTCAGGGTTTTTGGCGAGAGAAAAAGAATCTGAAAAATTTGTATTCAGGATTACGAGGGGAAGAAAAGAGACACTTGTCACTGGCAGGCATGGTTCGCTGGAGTGTGTGAGGTTAGGGGGTTCCCTCCGGCCCCGGTATCCCCTGCTGTACGACTCTGTAAATATTGTAACAAGTGTGCCGGACCCGCCTGTCTCCCGACACAGGAGCCCGGCATCAGCATCAGCATCAGAAACAGGAGCAGAAGTATCAAAGTATCTCTCTTACTATCTGAACAATCGATAATATCTAGTGGGGGGGTTTTGGTTTGGGGTTGGGCTTGGGGTTTCGAATCTGCAGTACAATAGTATAAAATAAAACGTCCCGCTCTCCCAAGTACCCGAAGAGATTTTTCCCGCTCTCGTATAGGTAGTCGTATAATAATTTCTATATCCTACTTTTTCACCCCGACGCGTAGGTATATATACTCTCAAGTCCCAAAATTAACTGCACTCTACAGACACTACTTCAGGGGTAGGTGTAGTTATTATTCTCTCGTAGTCACTCAGTGATGAGTGACGCGAGCTGACGCTGAGTGCTCGATAGGATTCTGCTTCTCCACTATGCACAGCGGTGTCACTTTCACCCTGCAGTAATGCACAACCGATACGATACGATGATTACATTCTCTGTTACACGTTTGAAGTATACATTGTGTTTCATTAGGTACCTACTTCTCCACATGTAGGGAGTAGATGGGCAGGGAAATATCGCGGTGTACCACTTCTGTCATGTATTCGATTATACTATTTCACTATAGATAACGTTGTGCTCACTCACTCGCTACGTGAGCTATTGTTGTCAGTTTGTATTGGATTCAGTTTGAAATTTCTGGAAATTACTCACAATCGCTCTAAATAACTCCGAAATTAGATTTTCAATTTGTAATTCGTAATGAATACAATTATTGGCATTCATTGTCCTGAAATCGAGGCAGGTACATATTGATCCAAAATCCTTATAAATCGTTCTTATTTACTCAAAATCACTTGACATGGACGGAAAGCGTATGTAATTGCGAAAAATGCTTTTGAATCACATCGAGTCACTCAAATCGAGGCAGATAAGCTCAAATTCTCTGTAAAATATTGCGAACCGCCTAAAGTTGTGCTCGAAATTGTTTTGAGTTCCTTGAAATCGCTTCAAATTATAAAATGTTCGCTAAAAATTGCAGGGATTCGCTTCAAATCATAGGACACATGATGAGATCACTTGAAATCAAAGTAGACATTAGTTCAAATGTCATTAATTGACTTTAAAGTCTTCAACAGTGTAATAATACTAGAAAATCACACGCGATAGAGTGAAATTAAATGAAATCGGTGAAATATTTCGATCACTAATGATATAATTTGTAAGTGGAGAGCCGCCGTTGTTCCACGTAATCAAATCATATCTGATTTTTGTGCTCTGTGATTACGTAATCGTACCTGACTTTGGACGAATGGAACTAACGAGACAATTGTTTCTGGTCATATGGATGGATGGATGTTAATAGAATAATGATGCACTTGGTACCTTCTGTCTTTTTGTTCACTTTTTCACCTATGAACAAAGGTAGTTGAGTAAAAAAATTGATTTCGAACAGAAGTGTGAGGGTCTGGTCCTCGATTTCTGTCTTTCTCTCTCTCTGGTCGAATTGGTAATGTATTATAATCCCAGAAGTCTATAACACCCATAGCGTGGCGCCCTGGCTCAGGATATTGCTACTTCTGTGCCGCTGACGCGTAATGCATTTGCGCAGGGATTCGGGATTCAGGATTTCGGTACTACTAGCACGGGCATGAGCAGGGTGAGAGAAACAGAGGTGGTAGAGATTCGGGGTGACTGCGTTCACCAGGGGTTCATGGTTCGGGCTTCAGGCTTTGGGCTCCAAGCTCCAAGCTTCAAGCTTTACGGTTTAGGGTTTAGGGCTTAGGGTCAGATACAAACGTCCAACGAACATGAGCAAAGAACCTAAAGTCCGAATACCGCATATTCAAAACCCTAAAACTACATAAAATTATCAAAATGAGTCGGAAATAAAAAAAAAAAATAGTTGAAAGTATAATTTTCAGGAAATCATATAGCTGATAATGAAACTGTGTGAAAACGAACACCAAGTGGACAATAGTCCAAAAATGTGAGTAAAGGATAAAATTTTACTGCAAGACAAAAGAAACACTCGAAAAGAAATAATCGTGTCTGGTGTAGAGAGGAAAAAAATTTCTTTATCAGGCTATAAAAATTGACGATTAGAGAGAAATAGTTGGTAGGTTCACATCCGTCGCTAACAACGTGGGAATATCATAGCTAAAAGGCAAGTGCATCAGCATGGCATGGCATCAGAGGAAAAGTGGCACATGAAGTTGCTAAAGCGACAACGACAGTCACAATGAGACAGAAATCACACACTCGCTGAATAAATATTCCGGCTCATTTCACTATAATCGTATGAGTACACCAGCGTAGAAAGGTCTTACGCCATTCTTATTCTTATAATCGAAATACAGCTAGCTATCAAGCATGGGTACAGCACATTTTGAGTTGATTTATGAAAATAGCTCAAAAAGACGACTTTAAAAACCTTCCAGACCGTTTCAGTGGTTGTCCCTCTCATTTGTTTAGCCTTGTTTTGGTTTCAGAGTTTAGTCCAAGTCAAAGGCGAAGGTGTAGGGCAAAGGTGGGCGAGACGAGGCACGCAACTGCTACGAGAATGAATCACTGGTCAATGTCGAATGGTTATGGGTATACCTACACCGGGCACACGATGATCAGTACTTTGAAACCTCCCCCGGGAGGCCAGCTGATGTTTTGAGGAGCATCTGCCCTTTGAACTACTGCCAATGTAAGTAAGTAAGCAGAGGAGGATGAACACAGGGGCACAGGGGCACGGCTAAAGCTGAAGCTAGTATAAGTGGACCTTGTTTGTACTGGATGCGGTCGTGGTGCAGTTAACGATTATTCAATTTCGAATTAACTCGTCCCTCCCTCTCATCGACCCTCACAAAGAAACAAGAACCTTTTTTCGCCTTCGGTGTCGTCGATGGACACAATTATCACCACTAGACGGAGTAACTGGGGTCCTAAAGGGACCTTCGACCAACTCAGATTTCACACATTCTCTTTTTTTGCTCAATCGTTACTAATATCTGTATCACGTATTGCCTTCTCCATGCTCTCGCTGCCATTATCATGTACTGTATGTATGTGTTTGAGGTCCTGAAGGAACCATGCTTCAACATTTAATACATCAAATCTATCTATACCGCGGTTACCGAGTTGCAAGTACATAAAAGTCACGATTGTCAGTACTGCGCGATGTGCTAATCTTCACTTCACTTCTTCTGAGTTCTGGTGACTTCTAGACTTTTTCGCCTTTTGTTAGTCAGTTAATTAGTGTCTATTATTCACTCAAAGTCGCTGGAAGTCATTTGAAGTAATCTGAAGTCACCGTAACTCAAGAGAAGTATCGGGAGTTATTCGACTTCAAAAATCATCGAGGCCTTGAAGCCATGACGATAAGGTGTGCGATCAATCGACGAGTGATAAATACATCGTGCAATACTGAAAATCGTGACCCTTAGTATGTCCTTGCAACTCGGAAATGGTTCATTTCCGCCCATTGTGGCAATGGTAACTATTAATCAGCACCGCAAAAACTAGCTATTCTTAGATTTCAGGACATTTTAGCTGGAAGTAAGTTCCCATAAGGATTCTGCAGGGTTCTTCAACTGTCAGTCAATGACCTTTGATGCGCACCACTGTCTACTTGTTGTTAGTTTGAAAACGAAGATATATATATGCATAAGAAAGTTAGTTTGTCATATCCAGAGAGAGTCAAGGAGAATGAGGACTAGTAATATATGGGGGAAAAAAAGTAACTCACTTTTTGGGAAAATAAATTTTTTATTTTCTACGATTCAATGTCAAAAATATCAAACAAAATGCCGGGGCCAAACTACATATATATATGGCGGACTCGGAGTTTTTATTTTTTCAAATTCATGAAACGAGCCCAACATAAGGTACATGTATTATGTTTGGTTACTTTGGTACCGTTTACGGCCATATCAAACACATGGCTATGAAAGCGGTGGCCACAAATGGTACAAAGGGCAAAAATACACGGACAAAACTCTATTTTTAGCCAATTAAGTATTGGAAAATTGTATCCAAGACAGGATTGTGTAGAGTGAAATGAATATTTATGGAATCTTGATACCTCATCTCTTGTTTCTTCATCTGACTTTTCATCATACTTTTCCCACTTCATGTTCATAGAATATGGCTTCTTTAATACTGTTATGAAAAATCGAGTAAGACCATTGACGATCATTTGGATGCAAATTCACATCCAAATAATTCGTTTGACGTACGATATGTACCCGCATATAATTTCGAGATTGACAAATCCAAAGAGAACAACAGAGGTACGACGCCGAAATTCAAACGGATTTCGCTATATCAACAAGAAATCGTGGTCGTCAATAATCAGTTCGTTTGATATGTGTGCCCACGCTTCGAGAACACCCTACCCTCCGCAGACACCTCGTGCCGAGGTGTAGAATCTACGGTAGAGCATAAGATACAAGAAATTCCTCTGATAAAGTACATCAAATTCACCCTGTACAATAGAATGTAGATAGATTGTAGAATGTCTAAACGACCAGCGCGTGATCTTGGTTTTTTTTTTCCTGCCCCTCGTCTTCTGGGTGAAGAACGAGAATACTCGTATTCTTATACCATACACATTGCGTAAAGAGGGTTGCAGGGTAGTCGGCGTTGAGTAGAGTAAAGTAGAAAGAGAAACCTACACAGAGACGGCGAGAGGAAGAGGCGAATAGCGCCTAGCGAGGGGCGAGAAGGCTGTAGAGTCCATTAGCAGATTACCTACCCCGCGTTGCCTGCCGCCTCTATACCAGAGGCTCAAGTCTCGGCTACGCTCATTCACCCCCTCGTGTATTTTTTTCTCCATTTTCCCATTTTTTGTTTCTTTCCACTATATAGCTATGCACAGCGGTATAGTTTTTCTCCTTCTTATCAATTTTCTATTTTTTCAAACGTTGTTTTACAAAAAAAAAAAAAAAAAAAAAAACGATAATCGGTCAGAACTTTTCATATTCTATATCCCCAATTGTAATTTGGAATACGTTAATGTGAAGATTAGAAGATTAGATTCAGCCTTTTTTTTTACCCAATTTGGCATGGAATGATCAGCATAACACACACGGCCGTAATTTCCTTTGAATATAATTTTAGACGTGATTGAGTTTTAGTTACCCTAGCCCACCCTGTCGCTACCCCTGCCCCTGCCCCAGCCCCGGGGGGTGACTGTAAACAGTGCAGCGTATAATTTACCAATTACTCGAACTGATCCCGCCTCGATTAAAACAATAATCGTTATAAAGCTGAAATTGGTAGACTGCAGAGTTAGCGGCAGAACGTGCTGACGTTGATGAAAATGCGGCAGCGATTCCCGAGAATTGAAATATCCGGAAACGTCAGACACTTGAAAGACTTGAAAAGATTTCAAGCGACTTCGACAGACTTTAGGGGACTCCGTGGAATTTCGTGCCACTTTATGGGACTCATCAGGCGTAATTTGATTTCGACAGATCTTTAAATATTTTGAAATCTTCAGGAATTCTACATAAGAATTCACACAACTTCATGGGACTACAAAGCTTCAAAGGACTTCATGGGATTTGATAAAATTTTAGGAAAATTCATGAAACTTTATTAAACTATGCGAAACTTCATGGAACTTCGTACGATGATCAACGCCTCATGGAAAGGGTGATACTTTTTATGCATGCATAATGATAGTTATGACGTTCTCCATTATATTTCTATTCGAAAGAAGTTCAGCACGTTTGAGGAGTGTGAGGAAATCTGTGCACTGAATTATAAAATAGTTCTTATTAACTCTGATTTCACAATTCTATAGCATAGTCGTCTTGGTCGTTTGGATTTTGTGAAGCGGATAACCCCCTCCGCACCCAGCAGCTATTATTTCATCTTGTACCTATATCCCGTCTCCGAGAAGAGTTTCACTTATAACGGGATTAACAACGAAATCAAAGTAGCTGTTTGTCGATGGATTTTTTCCCTCGATCTAATCTCCGGGTTCTAGGTAGGTACTGTATCTTACACTGCAGCGCAGAATCTCCTTAACCAATTATAATATCTCAGTGATTGGCTCTTAAGCCTCTTGAATCTTGATCATCGCGGGTTTACAAGGCCTCCCTTCGCTTCGCTTCACTTTACTTTGCTTTACTTTAATTTACTTTATAGATTGTAGATGAGGATGGAAAATACGATATAAAAACACCATGCCGTCAATCACTGCAAATTTTTTTAACCTTTTGGAACACATTAAAAATACTTTGGAAGAGTTTTGGATAGTCTTTGAAATTTGTATAAAATCTATAGAAACCTTTCTAGATTCCTCAAAATTATTACAAATATTTGTGAATATTAGTTTCCATCACGTGACAATAATTTCAGTTCTTTCAATCGATCATTGAAGTACTTGGTAACTTTCGAAATCCGATCCTGTACCTACTCATCTTTCTCTATTGATATATTCAAAAGTCCGTCGAGGTATCACCTATTTTAAAAACGTTTCTCGAATCTCAATTTTGAAACCGAAACCCTGTATAAAATCTTTCAGAATCATCTACACAATCGTAATACCGTAGTTTGTATGATCAATCCCTCATATCTCAGAGTAGAATCGGGGATGCGACAGAACCTCATCTATTTGGCTGACTCAAAACCGAGTCACCTCAGCTATTTAACGAAAATAACCCCTCCCACTCTCTATTCCTAGTGCGCAGACGGATGCGCGAAATGATGCGCGCGCAGCTCACTGCGTCTTCACAGATGATCCTGCGAATGGCCGATGATACGAGTTTAGGGGGTTGAATGTACAAGGCTAAGTACGATGTAGAAAACTTTTCAGGAATCCTAATTTCTGTTGTTCCTCAATTTGTCATTCTTATATTTCTTATTTTTCAATATCACGAGAATTCGGTATATATGTGGGCAAAATATGTAGAAATTGCAGGTAGTTCGTATAAAGTAGTGCATTGAAGAGATTAGGGCAACCCCTGCCTTTCTTGCTATGTGTATAATCATACATCACTGTCACACCTACTTATATGTATATGTGAATATAGGTAGGCGATGACGCGACGATAAATTGATACACATAGTCGGTTATCTCGTTTGATCGTATGTTCATAGTTTGTGTACATAGACAGATAGGTAGTACATACAACGCAAAAAAGCAACGCATCACGGTATTTAGACAGTACCTACATAAGGTAAAAAGAGCTACGCATGGTGTACAATGCGCTTATATACCTGTGGTTGCACATCTGTTGTGTTTTATGAACTCCGTTATGTACCCATCCCCCTTACCGTATCATAATATATGATCATGATCGTGATTCGTGATTATCACGATCATCGTCATAAAGTGTGTATCTCTTGGTGTACAAAATATCGAAATTGTGCGAGAGAAATGATTTCTGTTCCCCTGAAGTTGTTGATTTCCAAGAAACAAAAATCCCAAATTCAGAAGGAAAAATTATTGCTCCTACTAGAATTTCGACAGAGTTTCATTAATTAATTGACTGACTGGTTGGATGACCGTTGATTCTTCTTTTCTTTTACTTGTTCGGTCGGAACATAGCAAACAAATATTATATACACAAAGGAAGCGGTAAAATACGCAATTGATAATGATTATAGATCAAATGTATGTTGTGCTGTGCCTAATAATCGATATTATCTATTGTATTATACATAACGCGTATGCCAATTTATGTACAATAGATTACAAGGTAACAGCAGTCGGTGGTGAGTAAAAGGCGTGACTATAGGTTTTATACATTTTTTTTTTCATTCTCATTTTTTTTACTTTCATACTTTGGCAGGAAATTAATCATAATCCCTTTTCCCTCCTCCCTTTTCCCCCTTTTAGAGCTCAGCTCTTCCCTCGACACCCTCCCGACGCTAATGTTGAATGTATAGATTTTGTGTTATGTCTGATTGTTATTAAGGCTCTAAAAATATTCTCAATCGAATAGATCAACTCATTTCGATTTTCGCTCTTTCATGTTCCCAAATTTGACCCAGGATTCTCTGGCCCTGTGCAATGCGATGTATGATAACCTTGTTGTATTTCCGATATATTGATTTTCGATCAGACCGTGACGTAGATACATCGAAAATTAAACGAAACAGCATTTACGAACGCAAGTTCATCGTACGTACAGCCGAGATTTGCCGCACCTAATCAAACAAGGGTAGTTATTTAGGACTGTGTGAAACATATGTATGACTCTATCTTTACATCAGTCGATGTGACTCAGTGAGTCTAGAATAATAAGACTACAAAAAGAGGAGGAAACTGGAGTAAATAGAAAAAAAAAGACGACGGAAATTCGAGTCCGCGAAAGGGTTGCGAGGGGTAAAGATTGTGGGAGGTCCGGAATGAACGAGGAAGAAGAAGAAGAAGAAGAGATTCTTCAGTATCACATGGATAGAAAAGGAGGAAGTTGGTCCAGGTGGACTTCGTCTGTTTTTTATTTCTCTTTTTACTCTACTTTTTGTTACTCTGTTATACCACCAATGCGATATCTTCCAATTCCATTCTATTCTATATATTCTCAACGTAAGAAAAACAGATTGCATCTCATCTCGTCTCGTCTCAAGTCACTCGAGTATTTTTCAGTTTTCCAAACTGCAGACTGCAGTTCAGAAATGCGGATGAAAGACAAGAGTTCATTGGCTTCCACTACGATGATGGTCCTCTGCTCTCACAAAAAATATGTAATTAAGGTGAACTGAATTTTACCGAATTCTATATTCTGTTCTACGCTACCCCATTGTCGAACGTATTACTTGACGCAGCGAATCCAATCTTTAATTCAATAAGAATTAGGTTTACTGACGATGTCAAAGATATTCAGACGTCCTGCGCAGTGAATGATAAATCGAGGACGATTTTCAGCCAACTAAGAGATTTTTTTTCATTCACGTACACATACGACAAAATAACAATAGTATGTTACTTTTGATTCCATTTTTTATAGCCAGTACCCAATGTGAAAATCATCAAAAACCTCGAAAGTTGAAGAATCCCGAATTTGCAATGAAGGTTCCTCTGAATTTGCAATTAGTTTTTTGGTTTTGGGATTGATCACTTTAGTATGTTTCGGAATATTTTCAGTAGTATACCCTATACCTGCTGAAATTTTGAGTGTGACAAATTTCGTGCCTGAAGTTTTGAGAGAGTTTGGCTTCAGGATGTGACGAATATAATCTACTTTACAGCATACTCGCTCTAGAAACAACGACATTCTTGCGACATTATTTACGATAGCTATCGTGAAGGATATTAGAGCGTATCTTTCATAGCGTATTGTATGAGCATATGAGAAGAAATGGACTGAGTCTCCTGAAAATGTATCGAAATTGACAAGAAATTAGGGCACTCTGTTTCAAACATAATTGCTGCTTATATCAGACTTGAGCAATAGTATATTGTGTGGCAGGGGCAGAAACTCCTTTCACATCCGTAAGGAAAGTGACTGTTTAGTTTTCAATGCCCACGACGAAAAAGTGAAGGAGATTCAACGCCATGTTACAAAAGTGGGCTAGATTTCAGTAATAGAGTTTGTAGTAACAATACTACTACTCGCAGCGCTAGTGTCGCTAGTTATATTGCCCCTGAAGAACTGGCGAACCGCATTGGATTATTGTGAATGTCACGGTCGTCACGATGATTATAAACTACCCACGTCATTTTAGCGCATGTGCGTTGTGACTACAACAGGCGACACCAGCCCGGCGAGCGACACTATCGGTACTACAAACTCGGTGGCCAAAATCCAGCCCAATTCACGTGTTCTTCCCTCTTTCTTCCTTCGAAAAATCGCGACTGCTCAGGTATCCGCTAAGTAGCACCTGGGGCGTGTATTCTAGCGTAGTAGTGATGTATTGGCTACAATAAGCTACACTAACGGCCACGAGTGGCGAGAATTGGAACTGTCACGTTGAGAGTTTTCAGCCACCGCCATCCCATGTATTTATACTCCTTCTCGTACCCTCCATAGTAATGCCTGTCGAGAGGTGCGTAGCCATGATTTACGTAGAGTGAGAGTTACCGGCGCATGCGCACATCGCGAACGTTATATTTTGCGCCCTAGGACGAAGTGTGACTGCGTGCAGAATACAAGATTCACGATGTGCGCGTGCGCCAACACTTCTCCGCGTCATTGGGCGGATATTGTACATCTCACGCCCGCTCTACAGTGTGACAAAAAACTACTATTCAAATGTTGGAATAGCACAAATTCTATTTCACTTGATCTACTATCTTGACCAAATGATCCCATTTATAAAGAGCTTTCAGGTTCGAACAAGGTAGTATATTGTGCAACAAGTGCGGGAAGTTAGGAATCACCAACCCGCACGAGTTACACACTATTTTTTGTGACACTCGTGTAAAGACGCATCATTCGCCCTTCGTCTCCAGCTCGCCTTCAGGCTCTTGCTGCGGCGTCACACTTATCGTGCGGGCATTGCCACCTTTGCGCACTTGTATCGAAATACATATACTTCGCGCACCCTCCACAGTGTACGAAATCGAACTTGCCATGCAGGTTGTTACAAAAAAGTAGTGAAGCAATAACAATACATTTTCTTTTCAAATCGATTCTTGTTATGTGAATCCCATATGAAATTGCATCGTTCGAATTTCAAACGAATTGAATGACAAAACAAATTCAAAATAGAAAATCCTCATTGATAGATATATCAACGCAAAGAGGAACAAAAAACAGCTCATTGTCAGTCAGAATAAATGGAAACTCTTTTCTTTTATTCGTCACTCACCCAACGACTTCTTGAAGGCGACTGTGAAGCAGAGGTTTGTCCGGTAGGGCTGTAACAACCTCGTGTACAAAAAGACTTGAGAGAAGCTGCATCGCGGCAGTAGCCACTGGTCCACTTCCCGTGTTATGATTATTGTTCGATTCTTGGTGATTTGGAATCGTGTGAGAATTGTCAGATCCAGTAGCTGCCTGTAACAATAATCATTTTAACCGTCATTTTTTCTTCCATTTTATTCATTTAGGCAAAAATTTGATCGATTCTGAAAACAGTCCACAACTGTACCTATATTTCTCGAATAAATTTTTCCAAAATCACTCTTCCGAGTTTTCGTAAAAAAAAAATAATAAATAAAAACACTTGAAGTTCATTTTTTCGATTTTTCCAAAAACTTCTTTGAAGGCAAACTTCCCACAATTAGATGCAGAACATAATCAAAAATGGAAACGGAAAAATGAATACAATTTCCTGTTTCACCATTTTTATAGTAAAACAACGAAAGAAATGTAATATGTGGAAAAATCTGGTGGGCTCTGTCCAATTTAATCTATTATGAAAGATGTCAATTTTTTTATACGATTAAAAGAATGTATGCACAAAATAATCTTATCACAGTTCAACAAATGGCATGCAATGTAGGTTCTCGATAATAATTTTTTCTCCTAATCATATGATCAACATTCACAGAAAATATATGCTTTTTTCCACTGTAAACCGAAAATTTACGAATTCATTCATAATCGAAATTGGATTCAGGAATTGAAACATTTTGCATCGATGGGGGAAAAAAGCATTCTGAAAATGGGAAACTGGACTAAATCGGCTATAAAGAAAGGCATAGATAAATGTACAATAAAAAATGGTCATGGGGTTTGTCTTCGTTTTTCGGTCTTCTTCAGTCTACAATACCGTTAAAAAAAGAGTAGATACATTCGTCTTTCCGCCTAATGGTCGAGCAATCTAGCAAATAGTAACACAGACACAAAAAGAACGACTTTTATTATCTAGTTTACCAACGGGTCCGTAAGGAAAAGCAAGCAGTGGACAGATTGGTAGATGGAATCCCCCGTACGTCGAACGTTATTTATTTCCTTTCCACTTTTTTACTTTCCCTAGTCTTTACGGTATCCAAAACCCTGCATGTTATACGCTTGACGGAGTAGGACCGCAGTTTAGTTTAGTTTAGTTTAGTTTAGTTCAGTTGATTTAGTTTACAGAATGAATTCAACCTTATAAGCATAAAAGAGAGACGAGAGAGAAGCACGGGGTCAGGGCAAAATTGAATCTCTGACGACCGGATCTAAGCCCTTATATGAGATCCTAGCGCATGCAGTGATACTGAAGACCGTGATCTTCGTCCGAGAAGATTAAATCCACTTTCCTTGAATTGGTAAACGGTCTCGGCATGAAAATAAATCGTTAGATAGAATTCTTTATCAGACGATGAATCCGAAATTCTAGAATATTTCGGTGCTATTCTTCGGGAATAAAATCTTGAAATTAGTTTTATTGGATTTTGGAATCAGATCTTGTCAAGAAGTGATGTGACTAAGACTGCCAAGGCCGGCATTCCACTTTTAACTCTGGGTAAAAAATGCCAAGTGGCATCATATGAGTGGTGAAATATCGCAGTCTGGGCCTGAAATTGAATTTGAATTCTTCATGCCGTTATTTGTACCATGAACTTCGGGCCAGAAGGCATAATTCTGACCACCTTGAGCGCTGGCGTCGTGTTGCCTACTTGAACCCAACTCGAACTGCGCACACCGACTAGACCAACATAGGCATTATTTAGCTGCTTGTTTCTGCG
The DNA here is from genome assembly GCA_018420115.1 of Euura saliciscinereae. NCBI lineage: Eukaryota > Metazoa > Arthropoda > Insecta > Hymenoptera > Tenthredinidae > Euura > Euura saliciscinereae. The sequence goes on from JAFFZH010012974.1 coordinate 21,246, forward strand.
GCCCAAAAAGACAGGACAATCACTTCGAAAGTTCATGATGGACAGTATAAAGAGTGAAAGATAATTTCTGACTCTTCCCTGACTTTTCCTAACCAAATTGAAATTTGTTCCTGTCTGAAATTCGAAAGAATTTAACGCTTATTAAGTATGTGATAAATAATGCTCTGAATCAATGGTGGAAGAAAGTGATTTTTCAGAATACCGTTTTATTTATAATTTATGCAAGATTTGCTACTATTTCCATTGATTAACATTCCCACGCGTGGAAGGAAGAAGATAAAATCGCTAGAGATATTTTATTCTGTCTTGTTTTGTATCGTCATAATATTTCCTGACTTTTCCCCTGACCATTTTTCGGATTTTCTGACTTTTCCCTGACCAGTGGCCGCCATGCTTGATTGGGCCATCTCGCCAAAAATCCAACGAATGGACGTCAATTTC